>LYUA01000505.1:333922-348723 GCA_002093875.1 Calopteryx splendens | reverse complement strand
TTTTTCATTGTGGATTTTTTCATATATATACACTATAGCGGGTAACTCCGACATGTAAGTTACTATCGCGGCATTTCCCGCAGTTTTCTTTGTAAGACTTCTTGATTCATTCTTCACGACTACTACTCCTTTCAGTTCTTTTCAGTTATTTTTTACTGCGGTATTGTAATCTATATTCCGTTCTCAGAATGAAGGTCCATATCTTCTGGAAGTAACAGGGAATGTGATTTTGAACATATTTTAATGTATTAATAGATACTCTTAAACCCTTCTTCGCGGACCAATGGTAACGCAAACAATTTATTAACCACATTTTTTAATTTCAATAAAATTCCCGCGAAACGCATTCTTTTAGATGTACTGATTTTTGAAACTTTCTTCTTTCTTTCTTCTTTCAAGAAACAGAAACAGTGCATTTCAAGAAACGCGGGTGTTTATAGAAATGTGAGATTCTTTTGTGTGCTGTTTACTATATTCAAGACTCCACCCGACAACCACTAGTGTATTCTAACGTAGAAATCTAAAGTTGACCACAATTTCAGAAATTAAAAATAAATGTAAATTTAGTTTTATTTATAATTGTGGTTAAATAAATGGTGTATTTCTATTTGTATCAGCGATGTGGTAACTTCTGTGAGAGACGACGTTTGTGATTACGTGGCATTTACCAAGGATCTTCAGCCCGTTCGGTTAGAGATGAAGCAAAAATTTTCTTTTCAAAGAAAGTATTGGTAGAACTTTCTGTCCAATTGAAGCAATTCAAGCCAGGGCCGGTTCATAACGTAGATTAGGAATGTTGTAACTTCGGTCTGTAAATGTCGCGTTAGACCATCAAAATGAAAATATTCATAAAATATTAATTCCTTCATTCAATCATTCAAGACTTTCTGTCCAATAGAAACGACATTCCTTGACATATATGCAAGCCAGAATCTTTTTATTCTGTTGTCTTGGAAATTATTAATTATTCATTAGGTATAAAAAGGAAATCACTGAGACTCAGGTTGGAAAAAATTTGATACAATTTATGTTCGTGTGGATTGTCGGTTGAGAAAGCGGTGTTGCTGAATAACCTGGCCCCGTACAAGAATCTCCCAATATGGGTTGTATTTAATGCCTCTAATTGTTCGTTTCTGAATATAAATATATATAAATATAAATATATTTTATATATTTATAACCGTACCCCTTAAGTTTCAACAAAACTAGGTATATGCCCCTGAAAGGATTTTAAAAAATATTTAACGTTTGAAATATAACATTTTTAATTCCTTACTAACACTATTGAGATCCGTCCGTTGTTTTAGGCGTAACTTGATGGAGTTTATTCACGATGGATTGAGACAATCACTTGGTTATACCTTTCAAATTTTATTCCACTTCGTCCAGATTTGTACTTGAGACGTTATCGTCTTCGTCGCATCCAACATTTCGGAACACTATTGAGTTTTTATATTTTTACTCTCTATTAACGAAAAAGCTATAGATATTCCCCATCAGACTAAACTATTTTCATGTAGAGGAAAGTGAACTTTTTATCCATGTCTGTAATAAGTTTTCCTTTGGGAACATTATTTCCCATGTCCTCGCCATGCTGAGATTTGCTTCTAGATCGTTGCAGCGTTCATAATGGGGAACGTCCAAGGCTGTATTTTAATGTATTTACTTTATTGAAAAGATATTAGTTTCACAGTAAAACCATTGGTAGAGTGATAATTTTCATGTTAATAGGAACGATAATATTCGAGCTCATGTAAGAAAAATTGAATCACCGTCGTAGGAAGGGAGGTGGGAGACGAGCATTGTCTCTCTCTCGGTCCGCCGATTGTGGTGGGAGGCAAAAGGAATCATTTAATTTTTCTCTCCATAAAATTAAGAGATCCTCTGAACCTCTATTAAATTATTGATGCTGAATTAAATTATTGAGACAAGTGCAAATATATATGTATGGCTAAAGGTTAAAGCCTTTGATTATGAGTAGTAAAACGGTGTAATCAAAATCGCGTATAATCGAGGGATGAAGAGGCTGTGTAAAGACTAGACTCATCTTGGCAAAAACCACGAGACCGCGTGCTTGAGCGAATCGAAGAGGCCAATGAGACATGCCCGTCAGAGTGGCTGCAATTGTCTCAGCTATCACTCAACCCGAGCAAGAACGCGGCAGCTGGAGGAGATTCAGCGTTTAATATGGTGGATGTGCAATTCGAATATCTTTCATAGCTTTATGAGATTGGAACGGGAGTTCAAATCATTTGGGTTTCGTTCTATTTTATTTTCTTCGTTGCATGTCGAGAAAATAATTCTAATGTGCATGCCTACATTTTAATCACATTTACAGATGGAAATGTGCTAATTTACATTTCGTTAACGCTTGAACGTTATTAAGAATGACTACTTATTTCCTCGTGAAATTTCGTTTCTTTAACCGATAAGAAAATTTTTTGACATATTTAACGTTTCGGTCGGAAAGTGTTTTCATGTTTTATTCGGCTCTGCGGTTTTCCTATGCATCCATTGCGACTTGGGGTGATCATTCAATGCCGATCGGTCGCCAAGCTGCTGCTGCAATCTGCTATAGCAATTCCGAAATGCAATGTAAGTACCATGAAGTTATGTAAATGTGATCTGATTTTGATAAAATTTAGTTGCTCTAGATGATGCTACGTAGGGAAGTAATGCAAGGTCAATGCTATTAGTTTATTTATATTGGGATGGGTTGATACGTTACCACTTTTGCGACGATCTATTCGAACATTGCATAGGTTAAACAGGAAGTCAACCTAAAAATGCTAATTAAAATATTATTTTTTCGTCTAGTTATAATTCAGTTGCAACTTTAGCCCCTTTTCAACGAACTTCACTAAGAAAAAACCGTAAAAGTGATATTGTTTAACTTTACATAACTTTCATTTATGCCCAGACATAACGGTGGTGATAATTTTTCAGTTTGTTGATCATTTTTCTGTTCAGAGAAAATCGTTGTCATTCTGCTAAATTTCCTTACAGTATTTAATGCTGTGTAAATCAGTATTTAGACTGTTTAGCAGTTTTTAAAAAGTGTGTGAAAATGGAACCTTGGGTAGTCCCTTGAACATTTTCCGATGTTCTCCCGGTTACATCGAAAGTAGAGACATTAACGTAGCAGATTTTTCTGCTGGTGGAGATGGACGAAGTCAGGTGGGATTAATGGACCCTAAGGTTTATCTCGCCCCCTATTAAGGTGTGCGACAGGTAGAGCGGTGGACTGCCCATGGTTCCGAACGAAGTGACAAGCCTGGAATTCCGAGAATCAGAGCTGTTCGATATTGTCCTTCTCGGGCTTTCGGTGACAAAAGACATTCCAGTTTAGAGAGTAGCAGGGTAATGGAAGTAATAATAGTATGGATATTATTATGTTTACTTTATCTTGTTACCCTTTTGTGATTTAAGGAAACTATCAACACGACCCATGGTTGGTACAATCTCAAAGTAATTATTAATATATAAATACGTTTGTTTACGTATTACGTATAAATACAATGTATAAATACGGTTTAACGAGCAAAAAGTGAACTTATGGTATTTTAAATATTCAAATAATCAATAAATTGCAATTAGGAAAATACATAATAGTCGATCTGGATTGCTAATTCACGGAGCAAAAAATTCTACAAATAAATTGGCCATATTCCTGCTATTAGAAATAAGTGTGAGTATTTTGTAACCGTATTCCCCTACGATGGACTTGACCCGTGATGCTAAATGACGTAGTTTTAGGTGCTTTTTATATCGGTAGAAATTTAGTCGAATATTTGAATCTATTTTAAAAGAAATTTGAGCTTCAATTATGCATTGAGCCTAACCTTGAAAATGATGAAGGAAAATATATCGCGCTGTTTTCACAATGCAAACAGTATCATTTTGAAATGAAACCTCGGATAAATGTAACGTCGTATTATCAAAGTGATATAATGAATCATCGAGCGCAAATATTGTCTCTCTATCTGATTCATAAAAAGAAGCACAGGTGGATATCTCTTGTGCTATGAAATATTTCCGATCCCTGAGTAGACATTTCATGGGCATTGCAGGAAAAACATCCTGTCCTCAAGTCCGCTTTTAATTGTTCAAATCGAGCCAATAATGGAAGGAAATGTGTATGGAATAGTAGTATGTGAAGTAGAGGAGTACATTGATCTCGCGATTCTTTTCCCAGAGCGATAAGAATCGGGAGGTCGTATCTCTGTGTGTCACTTGCGACTTCTTTTTGGACCATAAAAATCAACGGCATGTAGCAGCATTGAGCAAACCTGTGTCTGCGGATCAAATTTGAAGGAATGATAAACGTCGTGTGCGGCAGGAGGTACGGGAGGTTTAGAAAATGTCTGCGGGCTTCACGTGGGGTTTCACGAGGTTTTCAAAATGTATCGTCAAGATCGATTAATGCTGAAGGAAAGATTTGGGCCAAACTTGCTGGACCCGCCTTTCTAGTTAGGCTGCGGAAAGGAAGCTATCATTATCTAAATGCCAGTTATTAATGTGAGGAAATAGATGAGAATAACGTCGGCCTGTTTGGCTGATTTCATTAGTTTTTTTTGCCCTCGCTTCTGTTACCTACGTGGAATTTCCTTCTACGGAAAGGTAAATATCCTTATGAATAGGAACTTTCATTTCATATTTTTATTAATATTCTATAATGCATAAATACAGTTGCAATGGATTTTCCTGCTGTCAACCGAATGCAATAGTGGTATCTGTGTACTCGATTAAAACTCAGTGTGCTTGATGGAAATATAGTGTGAAAACTTTCATGTCGTCATTGGTATGAAAGTTTCAAGGAAGGAGGACAGGAAATTACCCCTCATCCTCCTCGGGTGGGAATATCGGAATTTCTCAGTCAGGGTTAAATCAGCCTGTTTTTGTTAACTCCAATAGAGTATGAGAAGGCCAATGAATAATATTATGAGATCGATATTCGAATGCGGTGCCCCCCTCTTTCCGGCTGGATGCTCTGTCTTAACCATATATGAATACCATAGATCAAAGATAATTTGATCTTCTGGGTGAGAAAAAAAATAATCATTAAAAATGATGAAATTATTTGTGAAGGTAGTTATGATTTTGCTTGAATTATATCTTTTCGCATAAAACAGTGGACCCAGGTTACCCAGGTTTTGTAGACACGTTGTTGTGTGAACCTGCAATTTTATTCCACATCCTTGAAGGTGTGCACTCACAAAAATTTACCCCCCTATCACCTGACCATTTACTTACTTATGCCTGACTAAGTCCACGTTGCCGACCGACCGATTACACTGTGAAATAAATTGACCGGCAATCCAAGCATCAGGTGCTTTGAGAATTCAAGGAGCCACTCAGCATCTCATAGGTACATTATGATTAGAAAACCTATGGAATATATGTTATTGTGCTAGAACTACCACCCTTAAGTACAGTTTAATATTAATTAGGACAGTTCATCTCGAGATTGAAATTGCAAGTTTTACCAACAATTATTATTGAACTGAAATGAATTTTAAAACTAGAGTGCGCGCATGCATTGTAGAGAGAACAGCACTATTGCTGTCAATGTTTTTTCAAGGCAGTGCGATAGTAGCAGTAATACGGATTTAGGTGCTCCCCGGGGCATTTCACACCTTACATCGTTAATCTACCAGCTAATTCCGGTAATTTACGCGCCCACCTACTAGTCTCATCCAAAATGGTGGGCTAGAGACTCACCTTGGGCATGTTTAATCTGTAGAATATGGTGGTTTAGTCCCTATAAAACCTGATGTCCTGCGGGAAGTGGTTCATCTGGGTCTCAGCCGGAGATGGGGTTCTAGAAGCGTCGGAATTGCCAAAAATATTTCCGTAAAAGTCCGAGGAAGAATGAAAAAATACCCATGCTCGAGGGGTGATTCAAATCCTCAGGGTGTGCATCACCAGACGATGTTACTCTCCATTAGAATTGGCGAAACTTAACATCGTGTAAAGGTCATTAAAGAGCTATTGCAACTGGGAAGGGAAAATGAATTAAATCTCGGGAGAAACATCCTAATATGTGCTAATCCCGTGCTCCTTTGTTTATAGATCCCTTGTAGGAGAAACGGCTGTTTCAATTTAAAAACGGTGAATTTTTGGACCTAGATTTTGTTTTAGTTAAACCCACTGTTTATTTTTAAGCATTTTAAGTTTTGGGCCAAAGCGACTATTTTAATACCTTACTTGAAAAAACATCATTGTAGAATATTAGGGAAGCGCATTAAAGCGGCCTAAAGTGGCCATTCCATCGCAGATATTTCAGTTCCATTCCGAGGGTTAACAGGGTTTTTGGGCATTATTCTCAGGGCCCTAATAGAGGGACTCATATCAATATGAATGCTCTTTTAGCATATTTTTTATCATATTTTCGATTGGTTGTTAAATTCCTTAACCATTTACGTTCTTCATTGATTAATGAACGGTGTAATTCACTCTTGAGTTGCGAGGGTTAATCTGACCAGACAAGCCTTTAGATCCGGCCCTAGAGACCTGTCTTGGAGGCAGGCAGAATTGTTTTGAAATAAGCTGGTTGATTTTTTAGATTTCAAGCAAGTTTTAAAGTTTTCTTTAAACGTTTTTAGAATGTAACAATCAAGGATATTTTAATATTTAATAATGTTTTATGTTTGTTGATTTCACCAATGGTTGGAATTATTCGTAGTTAAAGTGACGCCCAAGTCTTCTTTCGGCCTATCCACACCTTTTTTCAAACATTTATGAGATCCGCTGTACAAATGAGTGGCCACCGCTGGTGCTACCTATGTACTTGTGTCGAAACTGTGAGGAAGGTTTCGCTTCATAGCCTCGACAAGTCATAATGTTTCTGTACCACAATTATTGGGGATTTTGTTAGATGTTACATCCTCACTGTTGTCGAGGCTCAACAATTTCGAGTCCTACCTAAATAACCCCCCTTTTCGCGTCATCGTTTATGTGCGATATTTTTCCAATTTCGTTTGGTGGAATGCGCTCCTCACAGTTATTGCTAATGAATCCAGGAAAGTAAACATATGACACATAAATTACTCAGTACTTTATTATCCCCTCCCTCAATATCCAAGAATTTGCTGGCATAATTTCATTATTATGTGCATCGATGCTACTGGTGGATATTTTAAACAATTATTATAAGCTTAATATTTTATCCTTACATAAATAAGTATTAATATTTTCAAGCGCGATTTTCAGTTATTACCTTAGTGTAAGTATAGGGAATTAATATTTTATAAATACTTTGGGCGCCCTCGAGTGTCTAATGAGACATTTCCAGAGAGATTTCCAAAGATATTCTATTAATTTCCTTAACAAGGGAATAAAACGGCCCTGGCTTGCGTATGTGGTAAGGGATATCGTTTCTATTGGACAGAAAGTCTTGAAAGATTGAAATAAGTAATTAATATTCTATGAATATTTTCTTTTAGAGCATTTGATGCCCTAACGCGACATTTACGGACAGATGTTATAAAATTCCTAATCTACGGTATAAAGCGACTTTGGCTTGCGTATGTAGTTAGGGATATTGCTTCTATAGGAAAAAAAGTTGTGCCATTACTAAAACAATTTCTTTGAAAATAAAATTTTCCCTGCATCTCTTAACCGATGGGACTGGTTGCTGCCATGTAATCACAAACTTCGTCCATCAAAACGTCACAGAAATTACCGCATCGTTGTTACAAATAAAATGGAGAATTTATTTAACCAAAATTATAAATATTACTAAATTGACTAAAAATGCTTTGGACAGTTTTTCATGTTTCTAAAATTTTAATTTTTTTAGTCAAATTCCAATTTTTGCGAAAGAATCCGCTATATATTTTCGGGTGGTCTTGAAAGTATTGAAAATTAGACAAATGGATTTTAAAGTGTTATAAATATTCACATTTCCTGAATGTACAAATGTATTTCTGCCCATATCAAAGAATGTGTTTTGCAAGAATAAAACGTATTTCTGGAAATTAAAAAAATGGTTGCGTTGCCATAGCTCTTATTATGGGTTTAACAGCATACCTGTATTCATATGAGAAAAGACGTTCAAAATTACATCACCTCCTGAAGTTATGCACCTTCCTTCTGAAACACCCTCCGTGTATATATGTATGCATATGTGTATGTACCAATTTTGGGGAAACCACTATAGTGCACTACCTTCCTGCGCCGCTTATTTGGTTAAAACTTTCTTTCCTAATTTTATGGCATTTTTATTAGGTACATTGAATTAAAGGATTGATAATTCGATGTACATATAATCGTCAAGATCATCTACGTTTTCAATGTAAGAAATTACAATATTCCACACCGTTTAATATATTGCTTCGAAAAATATCGCCATTAAATAGGAAAAGGCAAAGGTGAGTTAATCCAAACATCCAAACACTTTTGAGAAAAGTATCACAACCCGGTAAGAAAAAAAAACAGCATTATGTGAGTATCACAGGATCGTAATGTTTAATGTCGCAGAAAGGTTAGGTAGTAGAAAGAATTATCGGCAAAGGTCGTGCACAAAGTAGACGTCTACCTCGGTTAAGGTTATTTTATTATCAGGAATGGGATTGAAACACGTGACGCCGTTGCTTTGGTGACGACATGTATGCACAGACATATTTAAAACATAATGTCGGGGACCCTGTTCGCTTCTTAAATTTTGAAAGGGCACGTGACAAATTATTTATGACAAAGTCCAAGTTTTGCTGGAGGAAATAGTAAACTGAAGATACTACACATTCGAAACATCTAGATGAATCAGTCTGCGAATGAAAAGTTAGACATGAAGAATCGTAGTGGGCGTTGCTTGGCTGGGGAGTAAGTCGGGATTGACTATTATTAAAGGCTTTTTAACTTAAAAGTTAATGGTTAGAGGGACATTGAAAAATCTTGAAGCGCGATTGAAAGCAGGGGTAGAGCTGATTGTGTACAGTATTTGCAGATCAAATAGCTTTAATTAGCCAATGAGACAAATAATGCAATCAATGTTACTGTGGGCTTACGGGATCAACGTTCGAAGAATGAAATTAAGTTAATCAAATGGAAATGGAAGTAATGGGATTCTCATTACAGAGCAAATCTTATGATTAGATATTAAAAAGCATTGAAAAACGATAGAATGGGATAGAATGGTAAAGCATCAGAGTTCTGAGGAATACATTCGAGCGCAGGGAAGAACTTTCTTAAGAGGCGATTTTGGAATAAATTGAAATAATAATAGTAAGAACATTGGAAGAGTTATGCTGGCAGAAGAAGCACTTAAAAAGATAATGGAATCGATGTTGAAGACTCGAGAAGCTAAATACGCGAGCAGAAACTAAGTGAATGTTTATGTGGAGTTTGGCGTATTCGAGTCTGAAATCAGGTCTTAATGGAAGACATTGCGAAGATTGAATTGAAAGTAGGCTGCATGAATTGAAAGTAGGCAGAATTGTAGGAAAACTTTCAGTGTGTTAGACGGTGTGGGAAATTGCAGATGATTCGGCGGAGGAAATGCGAAGAAGCAGAACTATCGGATGGGCAATGGCAATCTGCGATCCAGTCGATTAAGGTCTTAAATATAATAATATATAATACTAATGGGATGTGAAGGGTAGATTGTAATGGGAAGTTGGAGTAGAAAATATTGTAAGGCAATGGTGTTTACACAGAAAGTCTTCAAAGAAACTGTCTGTAACTTTAGCGGAGTCACCAGCCGCTGCGTATACTCATGCGAAAACCTTTTGGATTGTGAATTTTTCGCGTGTGTACAGAAAGTCATCTTTTATTAAGGAGAGTGTATATATTAATAACTTATAATATGATAATGCATAACTATTATGTATGTAAATATGATTGATTAAATGCAAATACTTTTCCAATTCGGAATATTCACGACCTTTGTTAAATATCTGAGAAAACCAATGGTTTTTATGATTCTAACATATCGATACAAATGCGCATGAAAGATAAGGTTCGGTCATCTGACGTTAATGGTGAAAGTATGATTTTAGGTGCCAGGATATTTTCTTTAATTTGTGCCCAAGCGTGGTGTCGTTTTTGATTCCATCTGTGCCTTTGATTCCTCTAGCTGCTTTGGTTTATTCCGTCCCTTCGAGTTCTCTCGATTCTGTGGCTCCTCTCTTACCCTACGGCCCTCTCGTATCTTTGCGTCATTTCCTTCCCTCGAAATTAAATGTTGCTAAAGTTCGAATTCTTTCCGCCTCAGGTTGGGACGTCCGTTGGGACGAATCGTTCCAGAACTCATTTCGTGATCCTCTTATGCCGATGCAGTCTTAAAATAAATCGGTCGTTCATTGAACGAGTACCTACTGCCTCGTCCCTTGTGTTTCTGACGTGAGCTGTCTTTCAGAATCAGTGTGAAGGGTTGAGTGGTGACAACGAAGCTTGCCCCTCAAAATAAAGAACCCTAAGTTTTATTTCTTCGTGTTTCATCATGTTATCCACTACCGCTAGGTGTAAGTATCAGTGTGGGCATCATAGAGAGACGATTCTTCGTCGTTTAATGAATTGCACTTTTCTCATTTTGGATGTATGAGTTTACTTAGAAGGAAGGGTCTTAAATGGATGTGGAATAAAATTGCAGCTTCAAACGATCTCAAGAGTGGAGTAAATTATATAAATTTACTTTGATTTAATTGCGAACTTGTAATCAAAAGATATATTTAATCCCCTTATTGAAGTTTGCTTTGTTATTGACGGTAACAGTTCGGCTATAATTGTACTTTGTGCATCTTTAGAGGAAGAGATCATGAAGATTCTATGGCTACTAAATATGAGACATAACAGGTAATAATACACCATTATCCCCTACAAATTTATATATACCTGGTGTTTTGCACATGTTCAGTACTCAACAAGTTCAGCGCCATTCCAGAACTCCCATAAATTCTCATGGCGTCTTCGGAGATTTTTTGTGACAGTAAAGTCATAGGTCACCGGAACAGTATGAGGTATTATAGATGACATAGACACGGCTCTAATGGACCAATTTATTTCAAATTGGTCTTAAATGGTAGGGATGCAACCAATAAGGCGTCAACCAATAACTGCCCGGAAAATAGTCGTTAGTATTAGTGCTAGAGCTTTTCCACCGTCACCATATCGAAACTTGAACAAACCTAATAGAAAAATGGCCTTAAGTAACCAATAATGACGGTTGCTGTAGAGTGTTCATACTTATAATATGTGGCAAGGTTTTTTCCTTAGGTGCGGATGTCCGCATTCGGACATCACGCATTTTCCTTAGGTGCGGATGTCCGCAGTCCGCAATGGCGAGTCGAAAAATGCGAAAGTTTCCACTTCCGATAGGATATCGATGAATTGATTTGTATTACCGACGGAAGTGCTTTAGATATTTTCGAAATCGGCCGAAGCCTTCGTGCACTGCATATCCCGCAAACTATTAACATTACGTTACTCTGTGATCAAATTTGGGGTGGAGTAGACGGCTGATTTCGACTTAAGTGGACGTTTATTTTTGTTCAATTTAGTGCCATGTAAAGTAGGTAGGAGTCAAGTGTTGTTTGGCATGTCGTCCTTGTATGCCACGCACGCCCCTTACCCCTATTTTCCACTTAGTTAAACCCTTCCCCCCCGCCTTCAGGTCACCGCCACAATCCGCGCTACTTGCTGTGGGGTCGCACGAGTTGAAAGTTTGATTCATGATAAAAATTTGGCATTAGTGTGTGAGATTTGAATTTCAGATATAAAACAATTTCGCTTTTTTACACCCACTAACTGAAATGGATGTCTCTGAAAATAGTGCTAGTGGTTGAACGATCTGCTCACTAGGCTACCTACATACTTTATTAATTCTATATTGAGCCATTACACTTATTATATGTAAATATGAAAAAGTCTCAAGAAATGCATCATGGCACGAAACCGGTAGTAAATATGGCTCGAAGAAGGAACGTATATCAGCAGGCTTTTTTGAAATCCATCCAGTAATCCAATATTTGAAATCCAATAATTGATTTTAGTATAATTAATGATCTTTAAACTGACAATGAGGTACCGCGGTGGTCAATTGATAGGTTGCTCCTTCATTGGATTTCCATAAGCATAATATGATGAGTTGGGCTTTGATGATTTTCTTGTGAACTCTAAAACAAAAAGAGAAGTGAGTTGGTTATTTATTTTCAAAGCACATGGCCAAGTATACTAATTGCGAATAATATTCACCATTTGCTCACCAGTCTCAAGGACCGGCGTGGCTGGAAGTGGATGGGTTTTGTATCTTATCTTAACTTTGTAATTGTTTTAGCCATTCCGGTTGAGCCGTCACTTAGCGTTGTTCACGTCTAGCGTCATTCTAGAGCTTTCGAGATCGCTTTCGAGGACGCTAGACGCTAAACACTTAAGTCGATGTTCGATGGAGTTGTTTCGAGTGCCACGGCGTGGTGTCGGACCTCGGGACCATTCCGAACATTTTTCCCAAATGTTTATAACCGAAAGGGCATCCTTCTTCGCTTGCATTCTGAAGCATTGTGCCTCATACTGCTGCAACTCATTCCTCTCCCGCCTCTCAGGGTGACGCAAAACTCTCTCATTCCCTCATAGCCATTGGCTGCCAACATAGCAAGCTTTTCTACTTTCTTCCGCACTGGTGACATAACAAATTTTGAAAAGTAGGTGGTACATGGTAAACCGTCATACTCCGAGTGGACTTATGCAAATGGATCGAGTATTCGGAAAGACGATGTGAAACACGTCGTTACTCTCAATATGCGTTCACTGCTATTTCGAATTAACGCAACATTTTCAAGAACCCCAGCTTTGAGACCCAAGCAGAGAAAAGTTTTTTCAAATATCATGAAGGGCGTAACTTGATTGCTCTATTTGTGTCTAGGCTTGAGTCGATGCGTGGTTCTTGGCTACATGCTTATATTTTTAGTTCAATTTTAAATTTAAAAATGTAAAGGGGCAGTTTTTACTGCAGCAACATCTTTCTCTGCCCTTCTGCATATTTTGGTGTTAGAATAAGATAAAGTTCCATTAATATGGGCGGCTAGATCTCAAACCTATTTCATAGTTTCAGTGAATGTTTTTATTTGGACCGAGGAAGAATCTATTTCATAATTTTTTAAGTAGTCTAAGCGCACATAAAACAAATCAATACAGTGGAATGCACTTCGTTAATTGAGAGAAGCAATGAACTCCAGCAGCAGATCCGATGTTGTTGTTAATATTTCGCAGGCTTTCGTTGGTTAAGCGCAGGGGGTGAAGTTTCGTTCTGATGGCTTAATAGAGTGTATATTCTTTTGCGGGCTCATGATGAAGCATTTACAATCATTTTCCTTAAAAGAGCTCTTAAATATTTTGTTGGCCCACTGCAATAGATCACGGTTCACATGACTCACTTAATAGGAGGATTGGCCAAAAAGCTCCAAACTCTGAGAAACTGGGGTCATGAATTTACATATGATGGCAACTATTTTTATTTGAACTCTGAGCTGACGTCAGCTATTACTTAAATTTATTTGCTTGCGTTGGATGTCATCCTTTACTTCTTCCTGAAAATGAATGAAACATTGATTCAGCAAAAGTACTTAATTTCTACAGTTAAATATTAGTTTGCTCTCATCTCTTACTCAAAAATATATGTGAAGGCTATTCTTCTCATGAGTCACTTTACAAACTTAATCGTCGTCTTCATTAAATTATATCTAATATAAATGTACCCGGGGATTGAAGAAGTCTAGGGCTGAAGAATAACCATTGGCTGTAGGTATGTTACGACATAGAATGCGAGTACAACAGCAAAAACGTTTCTTGTCCTCCAACGGATCTGGTAACATCAAATTAATGCCGTCACATGAAGATACTCAGTTGTATCACGGCACTGCATCCACGATCAGGGCGAGATTTAAGTTCGCCACTTTGGTTTTTCATGGAGACCGGTTGGACAAATAGAGACATTGGTAATAATTCAATTAATGCCCATTTAATATGAAGGTCAAAACAATATGTCTTAACATAAATATTTGCAAATACCTGGATAATAGGGTCGCCTGATTATAGGCGCAGCCGTGTTTCTTTAAATTCTCACACCAGTGACAACTATATCATCTGCTAGTTAAATTAGTCGAGTGTAGAGATGGGTGATTTGATGGAAATAATGTGGTAGAATCATGTAGCATGAATCGATCTGAAATCGGAATACCTCATCTCTATTTGAGATTCAATTTCCTCGGTGATGTGTCAACCTCGCGAGAATTTTGTCCCAGAGAAATTGAATTTTTTCCTGGAAACCCCGTAAAAAGTTAGGTTAATGTATAAATTCAGCAGTTCAATTTTTTTCAAACCAAATAAGAACACCACCATCATCAATTATCATCTCTAATATTTATTTTCTCTGGTTCTCCGCCCATCCCTGTCTTCAGTTCCTGTCTCCGTTCGTTACTTTCTAACCCCCTATGCTCGCGTTTCTCATCACCTGCATGACGTCTTCCGATCCTGGTTTTCCTCTGCACTCCTCCCAATCCGTTCTCCTTATCCCGAGACCCTTGTGTCCAAAGTAAGTCCAATGAGTCGCTGTAGTGTTCTGGAAAGACGTCTTTCTTCCCCTACCCTTTTCAGAATTTCTCTGTTCGTGATTCGTATTGCCCATTTAATACTCATTACTCTTATGCATTACCACATTTCCATCGCTTCCTATCTTTTCTTTGCTACCGCTGTTAGTGCCCATACATCACTATTATAAAAAAGCATGATCCTTATATTTGGTTCAATGAAGGCTTCCTTGTTTCTAGATTTGTGTTTGTAGTTTCAAGTCGACTTTTCTTCTAATA
>LYUA01000505.1:237818-254360 GCA_002093875.1 Calopteryx splendens | reverse complement strand
GAGCTTGAATAAATGAAATTTAATAATGGCCTATTTAAGAAAATCCAAAAAACAAATTATGACAACACAAAGGTTAAACTAAATAAATTACTAAAAGGCAATATAGGTATGACAATATTGCTAAAAGTGATTTATTCCCATACGTAATATCACAGTTAATTTATAAAAGGCATCTTCAAACCTCAACTAATTCCCCTCCAGCAAATATCATATGAAATAAAATGGAAAACTGATAGTTATCGTGCACGAAACCAAGCTCATACCTACTTAAATTGCAATGGTTAATATATATTTCAGTGTACAAGTAAACCAGAGATGTGAAAGCACATAGTAATTAGCTAGATTATGTTTGTTTTCCTGGAAATTGTTCCCTACATATTTTTTTAGTTAGGTGGGAGAACAATTTAGTCACCAAAAGATGAGGTAATGGTTGAATATCATTAATTAACTAATAAAAGTCAATACAAATTAGTTATGTTATTCTTATTACATTAAGAACCAATAGACTAAAAAACAATGGACTTATGAACATCAGTGATATTAATGTTCTATTACTATTGCATAGCATAATTAAATAAAAATTAATATTTATTACACAATGCATCCTTGGTGTGTCAATAAATCAACCTCAGGGTTGGAAGTAAGTATACCAGCTGCCACACCAACCCTCCCACCAAAATAAAGTATAAAAGTTTCCCACTAAATTTAATCAGAGACCAGAGAATATCGTAGGCCATAGAAAGGGTAGATATATGAAAATTTATGGAGCATAAATGATTTTAGTGGTGGGATTCGTACTATAAAAAGTATGTGTGACACACAGAATTGATATATAAAGACACTAAATAGAACTAACTTCTTGACCACATCATAACCGAAAGGATGAACAAACCTCCAGTCACTGTTCTATACATGGTTACTTTCCACCTTCACTATTAAATAGAACATAATTTTTACACATTTTAGCCTGTAAAAGAAAGAATCACCCTCACTGATTTCACTCTGATTGTAGATGCCTCAATGCACTGTTCACTGTCATTACATTCCACTTATACCAATGTCAGTTATCACACTCACAATAATTTCAGTCTCAATGTATTATTATTCACCATAAACAAAAACCATGAGAAAGTCGCTTAGAGATGATATTAATGATGAAGAAAGATGCTTTATACACAACTCCTTTACATGCAGCCTGAGGACACAGGACTTGCTAAACATTTTAATAAAGACGATACAATTTCCAAATAAAAAATTATACTGTGGAGTACAGGCATGGAAGAAAATCGTACAGGTAGCATTAAATCATATGCCATAAATTGTCATCAAAATCACTTACTTATGACATGAAAGTAGGAAATAATACATTATGACAAGCCCTGTTGTACATGAACTGGAAAAATTAATTCAGCAACTAATATATCATTCACTACTTGTTGAAAACTTTCAACTTTGAATGCGAATATGTGATTAAGGCATATAACAAGTTCCGCACTACTTTCTATCACCATAATATACCGTAAGTGCAATTTATAACGACTTGCAGCAATGGGAAACGGGTCCGAAGAAATGTCGTTGTGAAAACAAACTCTTACCTGTATTAAGCTCTGGGAAAACGGAACTAACTTTGCTCCCCGGATGAAAGCCAGCCTGGCTTACACTGCGTGTCTTTAAAATAATTTTACCATCTCTTCCACCAGCTTTGAAATATCGAACACACTTCAATTTCCACTGTGCAAAAGATACATACACCGTTCACATAACCGTTGAAAGGTTTCTAACATTTCTAACCATACGAAACACGAGATCACACTGCTGCTATTGGAGAATGATGTGGAAGATGTGCATGTGCAGGTACTGGTGCACTAGTGGTGCCCTCAGTAATCCATCGACGATGGAATTAGTAATCACAATTTGCGTCTCCCGTCCATTCCGGTTGCGATCCCCTGGTGTAGGCACGGATGTGTTTCAAATTGTCGATTAAGTTAACCGAATTCTGTTAAATTTACAACTCAGCAGCAATGAGTATGCGATGGATCTTGAGGCAACATCAGTGTTTCGTGAAAGTATAGTGTATCGATAGAGGAAGGTGACACCATGCCAACGAAGGGGAATTTCGGCCCATTTGATCCCAGCTTGGAGGTGATAAGAGGCATATATCGCGCCTAAGTTACTCCTTCTCATGGAAAGAATACCTGCTGAGGAGATCAAGAAAGGCTGGCATTTTAAGTACCATCTGGAGTGTGATGACACCTGACACAGTAAGTCGCGGGCTGAGAGCCTGGGACTGTGTTACTGTTGTTACTCTCCATAAAGGAATAAACATCTATGAAGGAGGAATTAAAACTCCTAATTACTAAAACATATGGATGTGTAGCGAACCTAAACTAGAGGGTGTAAGGATCTTCAGAAATATTGCCTTTAGTGGGAGTTTATATCATCCGGGTGACCATTCTGGCGCAGCTCTCCAAAATTTAAGTTTTGCCATTATTCTTCATAAATAATTTTCATTAACTCTCATAGTGTATTTTGTGCAATTTATTGGCACCTTTATTCGTAGTTTTAAAACATTCGATTCCCACAACTCACAGCATGGAATGAGGGCCTCCTCTTTCCATGCCCACAGTTTATGATACGTCTAGGTTGGTACGGCAGTGGGCCATCAGGTTTTCCCTCGCTTCAAACGAAATTCAGTCAAACGAAATTAATCTTTTCTGTCAACGCTAATAATGACTTAACAGCGCTTGTTCGTGTAATTCAACATACGGTGTTCGTTGTGATCCTGTTTTATTTTGCATTTCATATTTATTTAATATAATCTGCGAATTTTCTTATCTTCGTTTTCATTTCATAGAAGGTTGTCGGTTAATGTTTGTGATAGTTCATAAAAACTGGTGGAAAAATCACCGAACTTGCAGTACAGTTGTTTGCAACCTTCTGTAAGTTATGTTATTATGTTCGGTTTGGTAATTTTTCGGTTGCCTACCATTCCAAAATTACATAGGTAAGCGTGTTCTTGGTTTGTCTATGGTATCTGCAGCTACATTTTTGGAAGCGTACTTAATATACGAACTTTAATTCAGTGACTATTTTCCGAAATAACCTGCTGACTCTATTATTTTAATGTCCTAAGTGCATACCTATGGAGTGAATTCTGTCTATCCGATAAGGAAAGATTTTCACGCAAACAGTAGACGCGCGATCTTTCAAACTTAGGTTTTATGGTACTTTTAATTACTGTGCTTCATAGAAAGTTACGTAATCATGTCTCACTATTACGTGCCTGGTTTTATGCGCAAATACTAACATGATTATTATTTTTTCCTGACGTAGGATTTTGGTATACAAGAGTGCTTGCATGTAATTTTAGCTACTTGTCTTTTGTAGCGTTATTAGAATTGTTAACATTTTGACAATCGCTTCAAAATTGATAATAATTAAGATTCGCACATCCCTTATAATTAGTAGCAAAATCAATGATTTTGAGATAACTGAAACAATTTTTATGTATTACTTTCTTTCGTCTACTATCTTCCATGCTATAGATAATCGACGAGGTTCTTGTTGGACCAGATTTGTGGATGGTCGGTGTGAAAATGATTTAGCAAGATTAACTCTAAGGTCGGAGTGCTGTTGTTCAATAGGTTTGTCCTGGGGGAGCCCCTGTGAAATTTGTAATCCACACGAATGTGATTGCAACATTGGATATGCAAAGGTTTGTCTGTAAATATTATTATTTGGAATTTCTTTTTAACCAAAGTTTATGAAATTACCTTAAGTGGAAGATAATTAAATTAATGAAATGAGTTGTATATTGAGTATCAAACCTATTGTTTGTAGCTTGTGTGGGCAACAATAGTTGTTCTATGAACTTATGGGTATGTTATGGGTTATGGGTAACTAAATATTTTCTTCTGAAATTTAATAACAGTTCAATTCCAAGTTGTTTCAACAAAATTTGAAATTTCAATATTATGAAATGTGTAATTTTTTTAAATATATCATCATTGCTTTTATTAGTTCATTGATTTTTCCATAAGCATGTTGAAATCCTAATTTTGAATTCAGCAATTGTGAAATTCGACTTTATCAAAATTGGTAGTCAACTTTTAACTGTAAATATACACCTAATTTCAGTTGATGTGGCAAGTGCAATGTGACTTGATTGTTGCTAAAATATTTCCCGCCCTCATAAATGAATTACTATCATCTTTGCCTTTCAATTTTTCAATTAGGTGGATGGGAAGACATGCACTGACATAAATGAGTGTGATTTAGACCCCACCATTTGCAAGGGTGGAGGAACATGTGTCAACACAGAAGGTTCTTTCATGTGTGCTTGCCCTCCTGGCCTAGTGATTGATGCTACAAAGACGAGATGTCTTGATAATCGGGAAGAAATGTGTTTCTTGGAGCATCGCCATGGTGTTTGCCGCTCCCCTCTTGGTGGTTTCCATAGCAAAGCCACATGCTGTTGTACACTTGGAAAAGGATGGGGTGGTGCTGGTTTGGCTGGGGATGGAGATGCTAGAACTTGTGAAGCATGTCCTCGTGTGGGTTCGGAAGCTCACACGGAACTCTGTCCTAAAGGTGTTGGCATTGTTGAAAGAAAGGATGTTAATGAGTGCACAGTGTTCCCTGGAATGTGTGAAAATGGTCGCTGCAAGAACACAGTTGGAAGTTTTGGCTGCAGATGCAACCAAGGTTATGCTCTTGATGAAGACGGTGTAGCTTGTATAGGTAGGTGTACATTATTTTAAAAACCTTTTTTCCTGTAAGAACTATATTTGTCCTTTAGTGGTATCATAGCCAATAAGGCAAGTGTAGAGTGGTAAGGTATGGAGTGGTGTTTGGGCAAATGAAAGAGCCTAGAGTTGGATTTTTTCTCTAACTGAATTGTATTTTAATGTTATTTTTGGTAATCTTTCAGAAGATGCTTACATGCGTTTTCTCCTTTTTTTTCTTTTTTTACCGCCCCAAATTTCCCAAAATACACTCCTAACGATGAAACAAAGTGAAATAATATAATATAACGGTTGAAAAGTTAAAACTCACCCATTTTTTCACTTAATTATTTCTGACATTTTTGGTTCTTCGGTATTGTCAGCCATCTTGTATCAGTTGGGGGGCATGTCCTGAGACATGTTGCCAACCGTGTAGCAGAGTTGTTGGGTTTGGTCCTAGATCATAAATAAGGTCAATGGGTTTTGGTCGGGAGGTGGGGTGTCTAGACTCAAATAGCTCAAATGTTTGGTTTTTCACGGACACATTTGGCAACAATATGTCACATGTCATATGACACCCCCACAACCACCTGCACCCAATACAACATGGCTTTCAAGTACCCAAGAAGCGAGACACTATTAGAAGAAAACAGTTAAAATTGGGTGAGTTTTCACTCTTCTACCGTTATTTTATATTCGTTCACTTCCTTTCATAGTTAGAAGTGTGATTTGAGACATTTCGGGGGAAAATGAAAAAACAATATCAGAAAATGTGTGTAAGCGTCTTCTGAAATTTTACCTTATTTTCGTCTCATGTGGAAAGAAGGCACAGGGGCAGCTTTATTCATTGCCTTATAGATTTGTTAGCTATGACTGTGGGCTTAATTGAAGTAACCCTTCCACACCGCTGGAATGCATACATGGACATATATCCTGTACCCTGAGTACCACTAAGGACACCACACTTCTGCATCAAACACACTTCTGAAGTGAAAAAGGTATCATGTATAAAATTCTACCCTTTAAAGACCCAAATGACAAGGACATCAGACTCATCACTCTCAAATGACCCAAGTATTCTTGATTTTTCACCAAGTTTGCAGCCACTATCATGGCAGTCTGTGGTCAACTAATTGTTTGTGTAGGTAGTGATTTTGTCCTACGAAATATTTGTTCCAAATTTGAAAAATATGAATTAGTATATTCATTTCTCAAATCTTGCTGTGTATCTATATTGTTTTATTGATTTCTATTAGAAATAATAGAAATCTTGTATAGAAGACTAGCATCATACCAAGAATATGGCGCACTTGGAGAATATTTGTATTTTATTGCAATGTTCCTCCTGATTTTAACATATTCTTTTTCTGGTAAAAATATTTAACAAGTATAAGTACTCTATAGTATATTTTTTTAGTATAAGAAGAAATGAAAAGAGTTTTTATGGAAAAACATGGTAACTTTATGTTATATTATGGCAGCAGCAGTTTCATGAAATATTTATGACAACTCTGTGAAGATATTATTATTTATATTTTAGTAATTAAGTGAAGTATTTTACACTATCCCTGGTAAAGTAAATATATTAATGCAGAGAATATATGAGGGATTCAACACACCCTCAGGGGGAAAACATCAATGAACATTACTTGTTTGATCAGAGGAAGTTTTGATATTTGTAACTAATTTCTGGAAACTTCTCAGTCCTCTCACAGTTTTCACAAAGTTAGTTCAAGAAAAAAAAATGTTTCTATTTTTCATAAATATTTTAATCTCGTTGAGTTAAATGAGTTGGAATCATTAGACTACTTGATGGAAATCATTTTCATTGCATTTGACCACAAAATCATTGCTGTGGCAACGGTACTTGAAAACATAATTGTGTGAAAACAATTTTTTCCACTCAAATTGTTTTATATCTAAGCTGGTGCATAGAAGTGCATGGTTTTCATAGGGTTCATGAAACTAAATTATGTACCTACTGGTAAATGCAATATTTCAATGGTTGTTTGTAATTATATATTTATGAATTAGCTGCAGTTGAATTCCGTCTGTAAGACTAACATTCAATCTCTCTGCAGATATTGATGAATGCAATATAATGCACGGTGTGTGTGGTGATGGAACCTGCCGAAATACTCCTGGGAACTTCATTTGTGACTGCAATGAAGGTTATGAGAGCACCATGATGATGCAGGTGTGCATGGGTAAGAAGCCTCATCGGTATGATGGAATGTGATTGTAATTAGAAAATCATTGTATTTCACGGAAATACCATGATATTTGATAACAATTAGCAACTATTACATGAGGCGCACATATTTTCATGAGTGAAATGTGAAAATCTTTATTTTGCATATAATGTCACCTCGTTTCAAACCTTTCTGCTTGCGCAATTTCACTTCTTTCCAAATCCCCATCCTCTTTCCCAATGTTCATTGTGGAGGTAATTTCCCCTTATTCTTGCTCATTCATGTTTTTGCTCATATCTTGTGTGCATAATATTTGGATCTCTGAGTTGTATTTAAAAAGAAATTGTGACTTTCATCATTCTTACTACATATTTGCTGACTAAATTTACAGTTAACCTTTGAAATATACACGTCACATTTCTAAGGCATGCTAATTGTAGAATATTTTTTCACTATCCTCAGTCCTTCCTCTGCTTTTGCTGAAAAAGCTCAGGTCAGTTCAACACTCCTCATCCCCTTGTCTTTCCTAACAGATAGAGCGATACCCAGGTTGGTTCCCTTAAAAAATGTATGTCACCTGCAGTCTTGCAATTAGGAAACCCAATTTGGGACTGTGTTTGGGTTAAGGAATTTAAGGTGGAATTTGTCACCATAAACAATTTGTTGTAGTCATTGGTTTAATATAACCTCCATATTCTTTCTCCTCTGACTCTGGAGGTCTCTCTATTCTTCCTTTCAAAAACCAGTAATCTCTTCAGCTCTAATCTCCAGCTCTCTTTATCTCTAATGAGACAGCTTTTTAGACTATAGCATGAAACCGTCGATTTCATTATCAAATCCACGTTGAACATAGTAATTTACATTCATTGACAAATCCTGTCTTTATAATAGTTAATTTTGAATGGTTATAATCTAGTGACAAGTGTATTAAGCATAGATAATAAAAATAGGAGCTGCTGTGATGGTCTTAATCCAGCTACGAGAAATTTTCAGGTAAGTGGGCAGTGCCCAAAAAGAGAGTTGGCAAAGTTAACTTACATTTTTGAAATACCTTTTATATCTTGCCATTACCAAAAGTAACAGATTAACCTTCCCATTAAAAAGTCCCATACCTTATATTTTAGTAAATGGCGAGAGAGATGCTAACTATGTGTCATCTACTGCAATCAATCAACCATTTTTTCATTTTTCTTAAATTGACATCAGAAAATGATACTAAATATATTAATTATTTTGGCAAGCAACTAAAAATCCTAAGTATAGAAACACAAAGAAGATTTTCCTCTTATTTACTAAAGTAGTTTGGGACTTTGTACAACTTAGGCTTTTTTTTGTCATCACATGTACATCAGTATTATTAACTTGCAACTTTTCTCAAGAAAGGTAAATGTATGTAGTGACCAGAATACCACAGCTGAAGAATAAGGAAGTCCATTATTAATGTCCAGCAATACAAGCATATTTAAAAAGGAAACCATTGAAACATATATTAGGAGTATACTTTTCTGTCGTTGTAAGGAATGGGCACAAGAGTGACAGTGGAGATTGAAAGCATTGAACCAGATTAAAAAGGGAAGATAAAGACTAAATGGAACTATTAAACAGTCCTGCAAAGGGTAGGAAAGAAATGGGACCTTCACAAAGATGAATCTTTGTCATTCGACAAACTACTCTTCTTAACACTTCGCACTTGGATTTTTCAGCCCCAATACCAATCTGAAATAGTTAAATGTCTTATTGAATTATTAATTAATTAATTAAAAGATCATATTGTGAAATATATCACACTTTATATTCAGCGGACATTAACAAATCACTGGTAGAAGACCAAAAAATGAGCATACTTGTATATAAATATTAAACGAGAAGGCAACACCTTGAAGTCCCAAAGAATTAAGGTTTCAAGTGACATTTGATGAGTGAGTTGGTACTGTGCTAGACTGTGTCAAGTGTCACTCGACACCCAAGTGGTATAGGTTAAGATATTACATGCTAGAAGGTAGGAGGAACACTAGGGTCATTATAAAGAACATCCATAAGTTAATTAAAAATATTTTCACTTAAAAATAATCATAAAAAATTTCAAAGATTCAAGAATGTATGCAGAAAATAAGATATTCCTAGGGAGATTGGTATTCTTTAATGTAATGGTTCCACAGAAAGCAACAGAAGCAAATACCTTGGTACTTTCAGAAGTTCTGCTGAATGTTTCAATAATCGATTGGCAGAAGGTTCTATTCGCAAGTTTAATTGCACTGTGAATAATATTTTAACATTTGGAAAACATGAAATGATTACACCTACTTCTATCATAAGCTATATAATGAAATTTCTGTATATACATAAATAACTAGCAAAGGTCTTATATAATAGTGTCGCCAATTCCTAAGACAAGGTAACTTAAAAAGCCTTCATCATTGCAATGCATATTTCACTTGTATGTAAACTTAAAATTGTAGTATAAATGCACATTCTTTTTGAATTTATTGAATATTGGTTGTTTTATTGGATTAACCCATATAATGAATCTGTAATTATCAAAAAGGAAACTTATTTATAGTCTGAAAAGGGATTTTTTTTGATAATGTAGTGGTTGTAAAATCTTTGTTAATGTGTTCTGTTATCTTTTCAAGACATTGATGAGTGCAAACGAATACCAGGCATTTGCCGAGGAGGAACATGTATAAATACTCCAGGAAGTTTTCGATGTGAATGTCCTATTGGTCATGAGTTAGCACCTGACAAAAAGTCATGCAAAGGTAGAATCCTAATTAATAATACTGCTTGAAATTACCTATGAAATATTTTGCAACTGTTAATTAATTCCACTCATAATAATGCCAAACCACTATGGATAAATTTTGTCCATAAAATATTTATAAAACCTCGATAATTTTTCACTGATACCTAATTTTGGAGCTAAATTATGAAAGCATTTGTCACGTATCATTATGGCTCGAGGATTTCAGCGATATAAATTAGTTGCTTAATGTAGAAAAAAACTGTATTTAATCAATTTTTAGTTTTTAATGATGATTAGAGTTGCTGTTAATCTTGTTCATTTCTGTGTCAGTTAACCTGCGTTGACCTAATTGGATTTCACAGATATTGATGAATGTTCACGAACGAGTGGAATATGTTCCAATGGAGTTTGTGAGAATATGATGGGGACTTACCAATGTGTTTGCAACGATGGATATCAGCAGACTGGTCAGAAGTCGCACTGTGAAGGTAGCATGTTTTGCTGACACTTTCTATTTCACGTGAAACTAAATGTGCAACATTCTATAGGAATTCATTGTATTATTTACAGATGTGGATGAATGTCAAGTCAATAATGGAGGTTGTGATGATGTTTGCGTTAATACTCCAGGCAGCTTCTCCTGTGCATGTAGGTCAGTAATGTAACTTTTGGATTGTATTGCAGTAGTAGTTATTAGAGGAGGTGATTGACAGCCAAAGTCATTTGTGCCTTGTTGTAGTTGCTTCCTCACTGAGTAGCCATTCAGTTTCTTCCCTCCTGGCTCCTCCTTTCCTGTTCCACTTTCTCTTTTTTTCCAAAGTGACAAATACATATTTCAACCTGAGAAAATGTACTGTAAATTAGATAAAATTTTGCTGTGGAAATTTACTTTACGACCTGTTAGTTCGGAATTGATAGTTTTTGTTATTATAATCACCAGTCAGTACACACCACGAGCCTGTGGTCTGTAGTGAAGATACCTCAATACTCATGATAACTCAGTTCATCTTTTCATTATTTTAGTCTGCAAGGTATTACTCTCGCTATTCCCAACTCTGTATTAATTTATCCGCAGTGCATTTATGTTTCAGGCATGAAACATTTTAATGATTTAATGACACATCTATGTTATATTCAAATGCTGCCATTCTTTCAAAGTGAAACTTTTTATGCAGTCCAATGATAACTGAGTTTCATCAGTACCACTTTGAATAGCAGTACCAGTTCAGTGATATTGATGTTCAATGTTCCAGTGCATTAACATAATGCTTAGATTTATCTGAAAAATTGCTGCACATCACATAAAAATATAACGCATGGCTTGAAATGTGTCATCACGTAATTTGAGGGATTTGGCTTGTTTTTAATTTATCATATAGAATTAGTTGTGTTTAATGATTAAATATGACTTTTAATTTATGATATCAAGAATTGATAATTAGGTATACTAAATTGGTATTTTTACAGATTTAGTGCTGAATTTGAGGTGCATCTAATCTTATACATCTTCTGTACAGTAAATTATTATAATTCATTTATGAAATGTGTATTTTATAATATTAACTAAAGTTTTGATATTTTGTTTTTTAGCACTGGATATATGCTGCTTTTTGATGGGAGAACTTGTACAGATGTGAATGAGTGTAAGGAAAACCCAAGAGCTTGTAATGGTGGAAAATGCACAAACACTCCAGGAAGTTTTTCATGTAAATGTACTGAAGGTTTGCTTGCAGCACCAGAAGGAAACACATGCTTAGGTAAAAATCCCAAATTGGTGACATTTTTTCAAATATAAAAAAGATCTAGGTAACTTTTATCTGTTGAAATGCCCATTACCCTCTTTATAGTCTATTAAAATGACATACGTAAAACTTTTAAAAAAATGTCATAAATTAAAAAAAACTTAGAAATTAGATTACACACACACATAGGTGACTAAAGAATCATTGTAATGATAATTGGTTGGTTAACACCTTTTTTGGATTGAAAGTAGGTTATATGACTCAACATAAAAAAGTAGGGTGACTGTAGTCAACTGAACTGGGACACGTTGCATTGCTGCATATTAAATCACAATCCTCCTCTAGGCACTGTTGAATTTCTAAATTAAAGAAAAAACAGTAGCATTGGGTGGGGCATATACATATATCGTATGTTTCCCTTGTTGCTCTACTTGAAGAAATTAATCAAAAACCATCTTCTTCTTCATATTGTCATTTATGACTCAGTCCTTCAACATGCTGATATTTACCATGCATTTTCTTACTTCTATTTACCAATCTCTTCAATGATCTCAATGTCTGTCATTTCTGAACCTATGGCACCTAATTTTCCTCCCATTAGTTATAGCGGAAAAGAGGACTGTGGGGGTTTAAACTTCCTTGGAAAGAAAGCAGGAATTTTGTACAACCCTTGCTGCCCATGAAGCTGATTCATTTTGAATGGAACATTCAGTTTTCCTTGTTGCAAGTAAATGTCAAGTCATTTTAAATTATTCCATGTTAATATCATTGATATAGAAATTGAACATAGAAGTGGGAATTAAGGAAACATGTTTTTGAAGCAGGTCACCCTACCACATCACAAGACTAAACTGAAACAGAGTTTAACCTTTCAAACTACTCCAATAAAGTCCTATAAATATGCGTGCAACAAGGCAGAATTATGAACAGTGAACATGGTATTTTCTATGAAGTCAAAACGGGGAACCTCTGGACAATAATGTTTGCTGCAAATTGTGATTTTGCATGATAATAAATAAGGTAATTGTTATTGCACTAAACATTCACTCATATGACGTGGTGATTTATAGGAAAATGAAGCCCAAGGATCAGCTCACATAACAAACACATCACACGAGAATGCATACACCTACTTGTGGTTGTTTATGGGAGATTAATTCCACAATTCCTAGCAGGAATATCTACATATGTCCTTAATCATACCCTAAAAGGGTTTGTTTTCATTTTCGGCTGGGCCCCATGAATGGTGCTAGGCTGCAAGCAGGATATGTGGCTTGAAGGGAAACAAGTCTCATGCCAGGGACCAATTGACTATTCTCACATTTATGTCATCATAGTAGTTTGTGAGGAAATTAACTAGAGAAGTCTGTGACAAACTTCAATTCCATTCAATGTTTGGTTTGAAATATAATGATTGCAAATCACTCTTGCCCAAAAACATCCTTTGTTTGCTTAAGGGGAATGAACTCTACCACAGGGACAACCATGAGACCTCACTTGCAATGTCTTTTAGTGGATTCATAGTGGGGTATGTGGGGCCTATGTTCAGGATTATTACGGGAAAGATTCACCTAGCACAAGTTATTTCAAGGTGATTTTCAAGAAGTTGAATCAAAACTCCAGTGACCACTTCAAATGAATCAACCGCTCTCTGGAGTACAACATGTAAGAAGGCAAATATTGAGATTCCATCATCTCATAAAAAAAGTTAAATATAAATGAAAAGATAGAAAAACATGATGGGTGCAAACTTAATTATGGATGTGATGAAGGGTAAAGTCAAGATGAAGAGAGAGAAAAATGGGAATGAAGTGAGGTGGATGTGCTTTTCAGTTATGAAGTGACCTCCTTCAGTGCCCTGAGCCTTGAATATGTACAACAATGATGTTGAAGTAATTGGAATTTGGCAACCAAATGTTTGTTGTAGGTAGAAAAGGCATATCCATAATGTGACATTTGTGCTTGTTTCCCTCTTTCATTCACACCTTAGTCGTTCTAGTATTCCATAATTTTAGTACAATGTAATGAGCCAAAGTGCACACATGTTTATGAAGGAGTGTTGGGATGGATGGAGAAAAAGAAGTTTGAAATTTATGTTGAAGTATTCATTGATTTTCCTTTTGTTATGGCCTATTTCGAGCTATGTTTAATGCTTGACTCATAATTTGCCCTCAGAGGTTCTGATAATTTTTTTAATTGAAAGAATTTCTTTAGCTTTAAACTCATGTAGCTGCTTTTTTTCCACCTTTAACAACATGTTAGAGATGTTCTACTCCATGCATTCCAATTTCGATGGGTTCAGGACTTAATTTTGAATGGTCTTCAAGAGGCTTTCCTTCCCAACACTAGTGGAGATTCACAGTCAAAGTGTGTTTTCTGCAGGAAGGCCTTAGCTGTCTGGACTTTTTTATATTTATGCAAGACATTGTCTAATTCACCTCTATTACATGAACTATTGCTTTTTCTGGAATTTTAAAAAGGGGCTGTATTATGATAGCTATACTAACTGATACACTTGATTCACTTCTAGATGTTGACGAATGTGAGATGAATCCACAAATTTGTCAGAATGGTGAATGTGTTAATACATTGGGTTCATTTATTTGCCGTTGTGAGGAAGGTTATACCATTAAACCAGAAGATGGTCATGGCTGCACTGATGATGATGAATGCTACCTTGATACACACAACTGTGATCCTAATGCAGAATGTTTGAATACAGAGGTAAAATGCTAATCTAATGTACTTTTTTCATAGCTAGGATTTCCTTGCTTACAATATATTTACTATGACGTCTTAAATTTCCCAGGGGTCCTTTGATTGTCGCTGCTTAAAAGGGTTCATTGGAAATGGAATCACGTGTAGAGATGTGAATGAGTGTCTCATTAATAATGGTGGCTGTGATGAAAATGCTCAATGTGTTAATACTGATGGATCTTTTAAGGTGAGAATATCCATTATTTTTTCTTCAAACATTATGGTGTATATTTTGTGTAGTAGAATCTGCTAATTAATTTTTTCTGGGTGCGTAACATATTGACAGTTTAAACATCTGTGTGCAATAATTGAATTTATCCTTTTTCCAAGCAAATGAATGCATTATCATAGGTCATTTTTCAGCATAGAAGAAAAAATCCATCCTTAAACATTTTATCGAATTCTATTGAAAAGTAAATGGACAATACTTCTATTTTTTTCCCCATTTATTGAATGACAATTAAAGTACATACCATCTATTTCATTTTTTTTGTGTGGCTGTGTTCATGACAAATATTACTGGTGTTTAACATGCTTAATGAATGAATGAATTTGCTGTAATGGGTTGGTTAATCGTATAATTTCATATGGATAATTTTTATTCATTTTGATAATTATTATGTTGAATGTTTACTGATGATTGATAATATGTATCTATAATTTTGTTTCCACATTTGATACACTTTCAATTTAACTAAATGGACATATATATGATTGCAAAGTAAGAAATGATCTGTTGGCATTAACCCTTTGGATGATAATACTGATTTTTCTATGCAAGGCAATGAATGAAGGGTATATGTCACTAATTTTCGACGAATGTCTTGTGTACACGACTGTGTCTGAGGGAGAAGTGTGAACAGAGGCAGGTGTGAATCCAGCCCCTCATCAGCAGGACGCCCACCCTTCCCTCTGGACCTGGGCAGAGGCACCCTCAACCCTTCGACTCATTAACATGCCCTTTTCATGGATTGGGTCCATGCCCTACTAATTGTGTATGAAGTGGCTTTGATATGAAAATATTTTGGGTTATGCGGCTATTGCTTTTGAGCTCATAAAAAAGTTGCATTGTATTACTGCATGATAATAACTTTCAATATAATTTTTTCTAAATATAGTTTACTCATTCCTGCCCCCCACCTCCTTCGGTACTATCTTAGGTGCATTAGAAGTGAAAAAGAAGGATGCAAGATTTAGCTTTTGGATTTGTAATCAAAGAAAATTCAAGGTACAAAAGGCACATTTCTTGATACACATAACATGGCTATGGGTCTCCCTAATGCTGTACTGTTAATATTATCTGTAGATTTTAGTTTGATAGCTGTAAGGAATTCAATTTCGAGTGTATGTATATTAAGTTTTTCAAAAAATATTTCCTCAGCAAAATCAATGCATAATAAGTTGACCCATCCCTTGAGAGGGGCTGTTTGAGGGTACCACCGTCCCGATCCCGAGGGAAGAGTGGGTGTCCTCTGAGTTGGGTCACATTGGGAGGAATTGTATACCTGGGAACTTATTCCCCATGGAAGACTCCTAAAAAGTGCTCTGTACAGAGGTACTGAGTGGTACTGGCCGTATTTGTGAAACAAGAAATTTCCCAGCTAAGTCTGCCGCAGCCAAAGTGTTAAGGCTAGATCAGGGATGGACAACCTTTTTGTCAATAAGAGACAAGTTTTTAAAATGTGTACAGAATCCAGAATATAAAGAGCCACAGAACATGTTATGAAAAATGCATATTAAAACATTAACAGTGTATTTAATATAGTCCAATCTTTATATTGTGCAGACAAATATTTACCCTATTCTTTAGTACATGTTTTAAAGGTAAAACATTGCAAAAATAACTTTTGAAGCAAAATAATCTTGACATAAGTGCCATTCAATGTATATTAATTTTAAAATTAGATAGTAAAAGTGATTCTTTAAATAAAAATTATGACTACAGACAACAATGAGATCATTGCTGAAGCCACCGAATGACTGATATTGAATTATTTTTTTGCAACAACATTTTACCTTACAAATTTGGTTTTAATAATAGTCTTAATGATGATAATCTATTCATATGGCCTTCTCTGATCCATTGACCAATAATTCTTGCAATGTATAGATTAATTTTAGATTAACCCTTCCAGCATGTGCGACACAGCATATGCGTCCACTCAATCCCAAGCCTCTAGGGTGATTTAAATCACTCAGGGTGCTTTATTTCGCAAGCATGGAAGATTTTGTGCAGACACACCTAAATATTTTTATCATTGCAATGGCTATTTTAAAACTTGCCAAAAAAATATATTTAAAATTGTTTATAATTTATTATTATAAATGTACACCTACATTTTGTCAAGCCGTTTATTTTTTCTGCTCTCCATTACCGGTGATTA
>LYUA01000505.1:143132-164458 GCA_002093875.1 Calopteryx splendens | reverse complement strand
ATTTTTATTAAGTGGAAAATTGCAAAGTGTCTGTGTTTCTCTTATAATTTATCAAGTTATTTTTATCTCTACCACTAAGCTCTAGAATTCCTTAGCATTGATTTATTTGAAGACTAAGTGCGAAAGAATGGATAGCACTGAAGTAATGGATGCTCTGCAAAGACTTGCATGCCAGGAGGTTAGGAGAGGATGCTCAAGATAATGATGGCCACTTTGGGCCTGACGAGAACTTTTAAAAATCGGTCGCACCGAAGTCTAATGGGTTGGATTTTGATGCGAGAACAGATCGATGGATGAAAGCACTTGAGCCAGGTACGGAGATACGGACGAGGAGTCGGTGAAAAAAATTAGAAATTTAGAGGTATCCTTCTTCGCACTTTTGCCGGCGAGGGCTCCCTTTCCTTTAGGGTCTAGATCCGACACGTAGATAAATCAAGGTGGGATATTTCATCCCCAGTCCCTCCCTTACCGTCTCCCCCACGCCGCCCACTCAGAAGCCTGACTTGAAGAGTCATGCCAAAGCTTTTAGCCTAACCAACACCTTCGTCACTTTTCGTTAGACTACCTGCTTTATTAGCACTAGAGTTTTGACCTCCTTTCCGTTCTTAGCCCACCTATCCACTTAGCTTTATTTTTACAGAAAGGATGGCTATGCATTTTCGGCCGGCGTACTAACCATGTGCTATGAAAATTATTAAGCAAGTCGGCTGAATAGCAGCTGGAGTGTGCCATGGCGTCCATGCTTGTTTCGCCTTGTATTTAAATTGAGCCGACAGAATGAATAAAAATTAATTTGAATGGGTCATGAATTCCATAATTCCACTATTTCCATAATCCAAATAATGAAGTCCATTAATTCCATAATAGACATTATGCCTTAGAAGAGAATTCCTGAAATTTTTTTGATTTTTCCCGCTGTACTTGGCGTTTACATAAACTTCATGATCGTCATTAATTTCCCTCATATTGTGCCCTTATATTCATTTAGATTTGAAGGTATATCTAAGTGGTCTTGTTTGTGGTGCTATGGGTGGAATAAATTTGCAAGCCAGTTTTCCGAATTATAACCGAGGTAAGTGTTGGTCTGAATTCCGAATTATAACTGAGGAAAATAGTTGGGCATTGGCATATCTGGCATATATTTTATTAAAGAAAATGAAACAGAAATGCAGCGAGGCTACGCATAGGTATTACATAAATGGCCGGAACGAGAGGGGATGATATGATTATGAGTGGTGCCAAAATGAAAGAGGTCATGTCACTAGCTAGACATGTTGCTATATAACACATTATATCTATGCTGTGGGGCGCGGTAGTCCAGTGGGTAGAAGGCTGAGCTAATAAGCGGAGGGCCTGGGTTCGTATCTGTGTGACACCTGTGGGCACCCTCAGCTTCTATCATGCTGTGAGCCATTTTTCGGCCATCCTTGGAAATCACAGGCGGTACAGGGAAAGGAACTGCTCCACCCTACCCTGATGTGTGCATTTCACTCGCCGTTGGGTTTAGTACTGGGTGAGCTCTACCCTCACCTACCAAACCGACGATCGGGTTGTTTACTGAGATTTGATTAGCACATAAACATTTGGCCGTATTAAGTAGTAACATGTCAAGGTCAGAGACTGTTTGATAGTTCTTTTAGATCATTATCTCTGTTGCTTGAGTTCAATACATGCTTCAAGCCCCCATTCGGGCGAAGTCGTTTTTATTTCTCAACTTTTTTGCATTGTATAGAGAGTCGCACAGAAATCCTCACTTTAGGCGGCGTTCTTTCAAAGGGCGTGCACTAATGCCATCGCAGATAGATGTTTATTCTGGTCGCTTCGTTGCAGGAATTAATGATGTGAAATCGAGGAGTCTATCGGTAGGTACTGCCGTCTAGGAGAAGGGAACGGCTTAAATTAATCGGGAAATTCGGTCGGATTGAGGGATCGGCGGGCTCCCTTCGGATGCCTTTGACAAGGGTGTGATTTCCGAGGAGGATCCGGAAGATGTCACCCATCGTAAATTACGGTTGAAATGTGTCAGTTATAAGACATGGGAAGGATTGAGTGAGAGGTATGGGTAGTTGTGAAGAAACAAGACATCCCGGGCTGATTTTCTTCGCGCCAATTTCGTCAATCACTTCTATTAACTAGGACAGGCTAATTCATGCAAACCTTAAGGGCTACCAAACACAAGTAAAACGAGTTTAGGAGCTTGATATCACGATTTTCTCCAGGTTCCTTTTTGTGGTAAATTTATGATGGTGGTGTTAAAACTGACATAGATAAAAAGCGATTAACTTTAGGAAATTTGTTGAGGAATACTTGGTTTAAGCATTAGATTACTGTTGACCACGGTCATAAATATAGCTTTTGACGAAATGCACTTAAGGTTTCGTTTTGTCGTCTCATCCTAAACGGAGTGCAGATTGGCACTGCGTTTGATGTCTTTTGTAGCGACTCAAGTCCGTCAGTTCCAGAATATTGCTAAAACGCCCATCCACCTGCGGGAGTGTGACGGGAGGTCTGGAAAGGGAGTGGAGCGGCCACCGTATCAATCCTCTCTCCGTTTAGCCTTGCGTAGGCTATGAATTTTCTCTTCGAAAAATAAAAAAAGTCAACATTGACGTTCCCTATTGCGTACAAGATTCACTACCCGTCTGGCTCTGCCATTTTATTGCTACTTGCGAGTTTATTTCTTAACTCCGTCGATGAATTATGAAACAAGCAGCGGCGCGTAACTTTTCGATTATCCCTTTCGGCGGGATCGGAATACTATCTCCTCGACGTTCTCCATTGGCGGCGACACTACCACGACACCTTCCCGGTGGAACGCCAGCGGTAATTTTTTTTACCTTATCCAAGCTCATTAATCAAGCCCATTGGAAATGGCTTGCCCCTGGGGTGTGTGACATTGGCTAGTCGGATCGAGCCTTTGAAACAGATGCGCACCCAGTTTTTTTTCTATCACCTCCGTGGAAGCAGCCAGCGAGCCAACACGTTTTCTCATTCATGCGGAAGACCGAGAGGCTGGGGTGCACGATCAGGATTCATGTGAGTTCACCCCCCGGCGCCGCCGAAGCGGCAGTAAATTCTCTCCTTTGACGCGAGGATGTCAGCAATCAGCGGCCCGCGGAGTCATCCTTTGGAGGAAACCGCTCTGCTGGGACCCCTTCTGAGACGTTGGAATTGCTTGGCCAAGGGTCGATCGAATCGATGGCCGTTCAGGCTTCTTTCGCGAATAAAGGGCTTATCGGTTTAAGGTTTTTGCTCGAAAGACAGCATATTTTAACAAATCATAATTTCATTCAAAAAAGCCTTATGACTGGAAACTGACGCAGGATATTTATGATACTCAAGTAATGTGTGGACCTTATTTATAAAAAAAGTTAATAAAATTAATTTTTACCATTTGAAAATGTCCATGCAAGCTCAAAATATATAATTTTGCTACGACCAGTGAAATCTTCGTCCGAATTTGATGAGGTAGCATGACATCTTAAAACATTCGAAGCTCTTTGTCGGACTCCCGCCCGTTCGACTATTTTCACCAGGCCGTTACTCATTTCAGTTAGGAACATTAAGGCTTAAGGATATGATACATCTTTTATGGACTCAAAATAGGTTGTAGCAAAGCATTCAGGCTTAACTTTGTGCAATAATCCAATTTTTTCCATTTTGAAATTTCTTTGCGAGTAATTTCTATTTCTAAACCTAAGTAAATTATTTGGACCAGAGGAATTTAGTTCATTCTAGCAATTCCACACATGCTCTTCCTTTTTTCGCTTTAGAAATCGGTTTAAAAATATTAGTTGCAGCTATTTGACCAGTTGGAAAATAGTCATTCGCAGAAGCGTACTTTTCGCCAAAAATTCTATATCCTTATATGAACTTAAAAATAATTTGAACTTATACTTCAAATTGTAATTTTATACCGATTTTATAGGCCATGTTCTTTTCTTAGTATTTATTGTATTGAAATAAAAATAAAAACTTCTGGGTAGACAGAGGCTATTAATGCAAATAAAATGAGCTTCATCTTATGCAAAGAAGCAATCTAAGGAAATAAAAATAAAATCCGGTCCCAGTGTCATGATTTGTATTTAATATGACACCGGAGTAAGCTGAATTAAAGCAAATGGAAACTTTTTTTAGAATTGGGTCTGCCTATGGAAGTTTGACAAGTGAAATTATATCTAGTCTGATTATGTTTTACATCGGTTCAGCTCCTCAACATATTACGTGAATAAGCTCTGTTGGCTTAAACAGTATTATCACTTTTTGCTTCAGTGGTAACCAATTGCTTTTACTTATAATTTGTAGCTATTATCAAAATCAACAATAGAATCATTAAAAAATAATTATAGGTTAATAATGAGCAACATCAACTTAGTCACTTAGCTATTTAAATTTCTATTAATGGTGCTTCAGAATTTAAATTTAACGCCGAAGGAATTATGAAATGTAGTGGGTTGATCCAGGGCCATTTCCGCTCAATTATATATTTATTCACTGTCCATCCCCATGAGGTCGAGATTAAACAAGGGAATCACTGGAAACGCATACCAAAGTGGTTGAGTGTCCCGAAGGAATAAATCATGGGTAGTGAACTCCCGAAATTCTATGATAGATCAGTTTTCACCAGTACCATACGTAAATCCAACAATTGAAAATGGAAAAAAAGCTATATAATTTCTCTGGTACAGGATGATAAAACTCTTTTCTATTAAATTTCACTTCGTTATTTTTTAATTATGTCTTCTTGGTTTTTGATTTACGGATACAAAGTATTTCTACTTGGTGTTAATTACTCATCATGAAACTAATACTGTTTTAATAAATGTCGTAATCAGAGCGTGGTCTTTATGTGAATAAAGCTAAAATGCTGATGACAGTGTGCAAAAATCCCCTTCCGCAGGGGCCGCCCTCGTTCTGCCCAAAGGATGAGAGGAGAATGTGAATTAACACTATTCAAAGTTTATATTCACGCCAGTCTGAAAGATAAAATGCATCGCTATTGCCATCCAGGCTGTCGTATTTTCATTCAGAGTTCAGCCTGTGACATTTATTCTAAAGTGTGGAACTTTTACAAATATTTCTTCCAGTGGTTTCCGAGCTATTTTGGAGTTAATTTATAATTTACTCCCGGCACTTTTCCCGGACTGTTATTAATCGGAATAATTATTATCGGACTAATTATTATCGGACTAATTATTATCGGCCTAATTATTATCGGACTAATTATTATCGGACTATTAATTATTTTCTCCACAGTGAGTCATGATTTTCTTAGGCTGCTGAGGCATTATAAAGTCAAAATTATTAGAATGGACCCAACATTTGTATCTTGGGAGCCTGTAATCTTTATCATCTCTCTATTTATCTATCCTAATTAGCTTTGCAACAATTTATTTTGTGTATAATTATCGAAATTTTACAGATTGATCATACGATGGAGCACTTGAGCTTATCTCAATATCTTGAATTCTGCGCTATGAAAATTAATACTTTGATTACTATAATCCGGGCAATTACTTTCTGGTAGGTATTAAATCTGCATATTCGGCAGAGGAAGATTCAAAGGCGGGCTAAGTGCTTTTCCTTTTTGGGAACGGTTTATTCGTATCCCATTGAATGAGATTGCTTTCCGTTGGAATGAGGATGACTTCGGTAATTGGAATGGCTGTATTAGATAACGACTTAAGGTGCGAAGGTCAAAATCGTGCATTCAGGTCGTGTTTCTGGCTTGCGCGTGACGTTTTGATCGAACAAGTTAGGAATGTTCTCACGGTCATAGATTTGAAAAACTAAAGCACATGCTCATACAGTTTTAAATCACCTCTAAGAATCTATTTCGACGCATCGATTTTTCCCAGCCAAGTTTTATATTTTAAATGTGGAAATTATGCTTTAAATCTAGAATTTAAGTCAAGGACGTATCGTTATTCGAAGAGATTCAGTTTTTAACGATTTTAAACTATTGTATTGGAAAGGTGCTAGACAGAATTTGTCCAATATTTTCATAGAAAATCCTCCTTTCTTAGAAAAATATTGACGTTGGTGAATGTTTATAGGTGGAGTTGGATGAGTTCCATGCCTTTTATTCTTTGGAAATCTCAAATTCGGGTACCACCTGAATTTGAATCGGAGCGCACATTCCTAGCGTTTAGGCCACTTCAAATTAGCGAGCCTCTTTTTACTAATGTTAGTAAACCGGTTAAGATAGGTCTTGGATGGACACAGAGAATAACCACTGCTACACCTGTAATCCTCGTATAGCACGACACTAAACACAGTAACATTTTACGCTACAATGAGCAATTCTTGAAATTAGCTTAGTTTCTGCTACCCCCTTGGCGATGGAAAAAAATCTGCAAATATTTAAACGAGTTTTAGAAAGCGGGTAGCATAAGACAAAGATGGGACTGAAAATAGGAAAGTATTGCTTTGAGGAGTCAAATCGATAGATCTATTCCCATTCTTTTAGGCCATTGACTTCTTTCTTCAACCTCCTCGACCCCTGGGTGTGGACCATTGTGGTGGCAGCGATAAAACATATTTTAATTGTGAATAGAGTGACAGGACAAGGAGTGACATTTTAAAGGAGCCTAAAGGTACAAAAAAATGATTCCGCAACAACTAATACGACATTGGTTTCACAACTCTTCACTCCCTTAGCTGTGTATTTCGTGTTTCATGATTCATGGTCTTTTCATTTGTTGCAAAGTTCTGGAAGAGGAAAAAAGGATTTGGTTTTCCGATGATTTAAACTTAAATCAGCATAAATATATGTGGTGTACTATTGGGATTCTTAGAGTTTGTGATGCGGGCAGACACTTTTTCATATCAGTGAATATCATATTTATTGGTAGCAAGAATTTGCACTGAGAAATACGAAGGCCTTAAGTAAGGATATGCATTCCTGGAACTTATTTTGTACTTACAGCATTATGCTATTAGGAACTGAGTTTATCTTACCATTAATGCAATGACAGATCCACTGATCTCTTTGGAGTGATAAGAGCTGGACATAAGCTTGGGCCTTATGTAATCAGTTTGGTGTTGTAAGACGTTAAGCCAGGAGGTATGTGTATCAAAATGTCATGGAGGATCAACGCGCTTTGTGTGATCCGCAGTCACTCAAGTCCTCCATTGCTGGGAGTATTTAGGATTGTGGCATGAGTGAGATGCCATGCTGGCGATTTTATTTATGAAGTCATCTAGCTAATTATAACTATATTTTAAGAGTTTTAAATAGATCAAGCCTATAAGCAATTTGAAAAATATCAATGATGTCACATTTTAAGGAGCATAGAGAAACAAATTGATTTCTTGGGTAGTCGTTCGTTAAAACACTAAGGATAAAACATTAAAAAAATAATTTTCATTGTAATGTATCAATTCTCGCGGAGTTGTTAAAGTCGTGACCATACAATTATATCCAAGATCGGAATCTGTATTATTTTTTTAAACATTGCGGTATTCCATTCTAAGAATATGAAAACCTCCATGTTGAAGAATTGGCTAATGTTTGCACTATTCGATGTCCAAATTAATTTAAGAAATCATAGTCAGGAATAGCCGAATAGTTGTGAATTAGTGTGTCTTCTCGAAACTTGTTTAGTCTCTCGTTACTCGTCATTGTATTAAAAATATGGCAACCATACAATAATATGTTTTGATTCGAAGTATCACGGTTTGATGTTCTACTCCCTTCAAATACGGTATTACACTACTCGCAAATTGTCCAATATTTAACGCTTATCTCTCTCCTTGGCAATTTTTATTTTTTAGCATGTCAAACCTGAGTTTTACGGCAGAAATATGAAAATGTAGGAGACAAATTTTAAGAGACATTAGGGCTGCGGGTTTGTTTATCATAAATTCGGGACTTTTATGAAATTGATGTTACTTAATCCGTGACATCCTCCTTCCCCTTTCTCTCCTAGCATCACGCTCAGACGAATCCCTCTTCCTAATTTTGTGGCGTCATTTCTGCTCGTACGTTCAAGGCCCGGTTAAGAGAGATAGTGCGATAGGAGGGGCAAGCATTTAGAATTCACCCGCGGGGGGGGACAAATAGGGAAACACACCTGTGACGTGAAGGGCGGGAGGGGACTCTTGAAGAGGAATAGTAGAGGAATAGGAGGGGAAGACAGAGGGTTGTCGAAGGGGAGGGAAAAAAAGAATGAGGAGGCTGTAAGAGCATTGTGGGAGCGGGGAATGGGGAGGAGGTGGGGGATAAAGAATCAAGGAGCGGCCGGCTAACTGACCAAGACCGTTAAATTGATTCCGTCGCTCGATCTCATCCTACCGACGCCGCCTTTCCTTAAAGACGATCCCACGTCTTCCCCTTCCCACTCCACTTGACCTTACCTTACCTTACTCTCCCCCCCTTATTTCTCATAGCCAAACGGATCGAAGGAAGAAAGCAGAAAGGGTTTCTTATCGGGTCACCCAGTTCGGAACCGAAGATTTGCCTTGCCGCATTCCGGGAAGGCCCGGGAGAATTTTGAGAATTAAGATTGGGATCAGGGTTAAGCAAATGGTGCTCAGCTTTCATAAACGTTAGCCAAGGCTGGAAAGCGTAGGGAAGAATTTCTGATGGCAATTTCGAAAAATCACGGGGTGGATAAAGCGTCTAATATAAGCCACTGTAAGTTTCGGATTACATGTAAATTGTGAAAGTGAAAGTAAAGCTAGAATTGACACTATGAACGTCGGCGAATATTGCTGAGTGGGCAGGATTGGTACGTGCCAATTTAGTCAATAATTTGTATCTGGCACGTGGATGCTAAACCTAGGAAACGAAATTTCTTGGAATGATCCCTGTACTTCACATCACGCTGCCCTTACGATCAACTCAAAGTTTGGATTATTATGTTTCGGGTATATTTGCCATAATGACCATGAGGTACTTCATTAGTTGACATGAGTTTGGATCAATTTTTGCCTTTCAATGCAAGATAAGAAGAATTAGGATTGAATTAGGAGATAAGAGTTCTTTGTTTTTTACTTTTTCTCTATAAAACTCTGAAGGTATGTTTTCGTTTCTTTAGTATTATTTGGCTGACCCTTGATGCGTTTAGTAAGGAATTAAATCAATTAGAAAACCGCAATAGTTTAATTGATTGCTATATCTTTAAAAACGAACGGAGACCATGGCCTGCGATTTATGGCTGCCTAAATTGGGAGGGCTCTCTTCATTAGGGCTCTCCCGCTGGATAATTTGCTCCATAAAAATTGAAAATAAAGCTCTTTTTACGGCGCATTAAATATGAAAGGCGTCCATCTTTTCCGTTTATGGATCGAAAGGCGTGATGCGCATATTTAATTCGTAAGTTCCTTTTGTTCTTATGTTGTCGCCCTCGGCACCTTCTGCTCACGAACCCTTGCTGTGCGCGGCTACCATCTCCGCATACTTTTCTGAAAATGACGTCTATAATAACAACCATGAATCAACTATTAAATTCCGGTTCCAACAATATTTTACGGGAAATTTGTTCGGGTTAGTATAGATGTGGCTAATAATTCTCTTAGCAATGGATAGTGTCACGATTATGGTTCTCACAAAACGTTATTGCTTGCATCCCTCGACAGTATTTAAGGGTAAGGGGGCCCATTACAAAAGGCGTGACTCGTGTGATAAATTATGGTCATCAGTCTGTTCTATTGAATGCATCAGACTTGGTCAAAATAATGATTTCCTCGGAAGTTTAATTGTTCTTGGCTACTCGGAGTGTCTTGGACGAGATCCCATCTACGTATATAGTATTCCATAGTTAGGCGGTGGGAGATGAACAACTGCGAATTGTTTGTTGGAAGTGATTTCCCAACGGGTGACTGCTTGCCGACCAAATGATGGCTACGCGTATCGACACTGTTGCTGTGCTCTACGAAGTACGAGTAGACACTTAGTAATGCTAAGTTACATTCGCTCATTTGGTAAATCCATGTTGCGTTTATCATTCATGGCATGGGACCTAACTGGCGTAGCTATAACCCTTAGATCATCCCGATTTAACCGCACCACAAAAGAGCGAAATGACATTATAAGTCAATTAAAGGCTTAAATTTAACGATATAACTCATTCTGCCGTTAAGTATTTCAGTCTCTAACGACGTGCTTTGCCACGTCCTTCACGTGAGCAATTAGATTGTTCTTAAATTAATTATTATTTGATTGAAATATAATAAAGCATCCTAACTAAACATGGAAAAGATTGTTGCACGAAATTTCTTGGCGTAAATAAATAATAATTGGCATGATTGACTTTCAGTTGCCTCACAAAGACAGGTGCTTTTGAAACTTACGTTAGATTTGCTCGATAGCAAATGATGGGTGATTAATAAATACAGTGTGGATCTTGTGTAGTTTCTGAGACAATAATTGGTCATTATTAATTAAATATAATTTCCAATTAGACTGATAATTTTTCTGCTAACGTACAAGCTCGTTGGAAGAATGATTTTCTAACGATTTTCACCAGTTTTCATAGTTTGAGCTATTTCTTTTCGTCTTTATCTTTTTCAATAATTGCCGGTGTAGGTATATAACGGCTAATGTGTGATATCGGCTTTATAAAAAAAATTACGAATGGGTTTGAAGCCGCTAAAAATATATTGTTTAGATTAAGTTTCCTTTTTCTTACTTCATATACATAATCAGCCTTGCATATTTACCATTTAGAAAAGTGAGCAATACATCGTACTTCGTAAAGGGTAAATTATAATTTTTTAGAGCGATGCACCCAGTTTCTTTATATAATTATCTCCTTTTGAAAAGTTTGAGTGATGTTTTTTCCAGTATTCTGTGGTTACACTATTATTCTTATGAGAACTGAGGGAAATGTCCATCGCGGCCATCTGCTTACACTATTCTTACGTGAATTTAAGAATAATTGTAATGAATCATCCTACAAATTCCATTAACGTTCACAGAAATATTATTGTCGATTCAGTGACGCTTTCGGTGGGACATTGGTTCGATGGCTAAAACGATACACGAAGGTTTGCATTACAATTAGAATATTGCGTAATGTTTTTCTTTCATTTTTGAAAGCTGAGACAAATGTCGTCAAGCGTCGAAGCACCCGAAACCCAATTACTACTGCTGATAAAATATTGCCTTAATAGCGTTTATCTCACCTCGTTCACTTTTTCCAATGTTTGTAGCACTAATAATATACCTATACCTAGAAACTTTCAACTTTTTCCGTTTGAGCTAGATGCACTATTTATAACACATTTTCATCACATTTCTGTTTTAAAAAAATGACCCGGGTCGACTAAGGTGAATGTTTCATTGCTATCACTATAAACTCTATGCTGAATGGGATGTGATTTCTGGTGGAGTCGCTGCTTTTAGCAGAGTAGCTGTTTTTAACTATTTCATGAGTTCACATTAAGTTGAATGGATCACATATTTGATCAAGGGGAAAGGAGATAGCTCTTCGATAGCTAATGCTATTGTAATATAAGTACATGTGAGTTTATTTATTACCGAATGTGTCATAAGTTAGTCAATGCTCTTTTATTTCTTATTTGCTTGGTGTTGATGTAGTGCATTGCTTCATCGAGCTTCCGTTTAAACGTTTATTTGGCAGTTCACTAGTTTTGCGCATTTTAAAATGACCATGGAAGAAGCATTATTTCATTTTACATTCTTGTATGAAAGCACGATGTTGGTCGTCATGAGGCAGCCACTAATTAGACTGCTAGCGACATACCTTGTCGGGCGGATAAAAGTCGGACCAGTCAAAGAAAATTTGTCCCGGGGCGAAAAAATACCATTATAAAAAAAGGGAGGAAAGAAAGCGTCTCTCCTGAAATGAGACCTTTGAAATTACGTTTTATGGCTCGTTAAAAAAAGGACCGTGAATATGTTAAAAAATACTATTTGAGAAGGTAGCGCCGAGGTAACTTTTTTCTTTCCTCTATTATTGCGCGAAAGAGGGAAGTGGATTTATGAGTACGCTTCTAGGAAGAGATTAAATGAGGTAAAATGGCGGCGCGAATATGCGAGATGGCTTATGTCGCTCGGAGGTGATAATTGGTTAGCACTCGTACGTCCTTATAAGAAGCCCTCCGGCGGTTGTCGAAGTCGCTGAAGTGTCTGGGAGGCGGGGAGAGAGGTGGACGTCGATGGTATGCATATCAAGTGGATATGCTAATATAATATAAGACCTACTTCCTTTCTATAACACACAACCACAATTTGTAAAGGTGTTTATTATCTTATCAGTCTTACAAAATTTTACATCGATTAAACCAATAATGGCTCTCTGAATATGCATCTCCGTGGTCGCAAGTGAATAAAAATTAATAATTATTTATTGAGTTGTATTTCTGTCCCTGGACTTCACTGGAATAAATCTGCCACACTGCCGGATAAAATAATTAGACCAGAGGCCCATGTGTTTGGTATTTTTTTGCGTTTACCCAAACATTGCAGAGCGGCATCTATAGAAATACAACCCTTTTACGTGAAGCCAGCGTTTAGTGAAGTTTTGAATGATGCCTTCACGATCTCCAAGGCGAGAAATGATTTTAAAATTCCGTATGAGGGAAAAGAATTTATTAAAAATTTGGAGGAAATGTACCGATATTATTTAATTTATAATTAAGGAATATCCTACGAAGACAAGCAAGTCTTTCTCGGATCCAGAAGTTAACGAGCAAGCACAAGCCTGTCGCAGGAAATCACCATGTGGGGCAAATGCCGAAGCTCATCTGAGAGGGGGCGTAACCATACTTTTACTCCACCTGGGAACGCCTAGAATAATTGTTCAATCTGTTCCGAAGGACCTAAATCCCGGACCTCACAAAGCGTGCCAAAGTAAACTAATTAATGGCACATACTATTAAATAAATGAATTAATATTCAGCGCCAAATTTAGTTTCCTCAAATCTGTAGAGGAATAAAATTCAAACACTTTTTAATTTCAACATAATATTTTATTAGCACGATCCAGGTTTCAAAACTTTGCGTCATCTTCAGGATGAAGTTTATCACCTGAAGATGACGCAAACATTTTGAAAGCCGAGTCGTTTTAATAAAATATTATGTTAAAATTACAAAGTGTTTGAATTTCATTCTTCTCCAACATGGAAAATTTCCACTAAGTCAAGCCTACCATTTTACGATTCCTCCTTAAATCTGAATAATTACTCGCAATTAATCCTTCTACTGATCGCGGCCTATGATTTCGGTTACACAAGATGCACGCGTGAGGGTAAAATTTTGGAAGTTAAGTTACATGGGAGAAAGTGAAATTTGTGAAATGGACGACATGAATTTCGATTGGATTTGACTAGTCCACCCGTTCTAAAACCGTAGGTAACGTCTCAGCGGCCACGCGTTTAGGGCCGGAGTGATAGCGCACTTCCATTTCTTGTTCTTCAACATCATAAACCATACTTGGAAAATATTAAGTGTTCCAAATATGTCCAGCACTCCTTATAAGTACGACCGAATTTACTACGCGACAAAGAATTCAAAAGAAGTTGAAGTGGTTTGGCTTTTAAATCTGCTTTGTATAAATATTTCCTGCGAATTAATGCATATGGTTGCATCTGTGGACCGAAGCAAGTCGGTGTGGCTGTTTTATTACTATCTAGATAGTAATCATGTGTTGAAACAGATCAGTTCCCTAAATTTGTTAAAAGAAAAAAATTCGCTTTTAAATAAGGTGACAAATGGTGGTGTAGGTATATTATTTCATCCATTTCCATCTAAATCCTAGAGCGCCAAATGTAGGTATTGCCTACTTTTGGTGTTCTAAGCGCTTATCTTGCTCTTCGCGTATATTTTCGCTGACTGGTGTCCAAAAGAACATTTATAAATTTTAGTCGAGGAACAGTAGAAATAAATAGTAACGTTTTTAATATCCTTCTCTTCTTATTTCAACTCTCTTAATAAATGCAGAGGAAGTGTTCCTCATGTGTGAAAAAGCTGCAGAAACTTCAGGGATTTTAAAGGCAACACGTGTTTGGTTCCTTTACCATTTTTTATTTTCCCAAGGTTATAGTAGTATAAGTACAGGTATGTATGTTGCAGAGGTTAATACCTAGGGTAGGGAAACTAAGTACCAGTATTTAGGTTACGAATCCTTGGTACTGTCATCTCTATTCCATTACCTAAAGTAGGAACACTCGGTACCTGAGACAAGAATCCTGGATATCTATCGGTAACTATGTACCGGTATCAATCCATGCTGTTTAATGACATTATAAGAGGTTTCTTGGATTGGTGGCTAGCGCAAGAAAACTAGGAACTCGATACCAGTACCTAGTATATTAATCTTTGATATTTCTTGGTACCTTGCTACAGGCACCCTGCACCCCCGGTATGTAGGTACCAATTAGTGAGCCGGTGCTTTCCAGTATCAAAGTAAATTTTTGCCTTACACGTTTTACGGCAAAGGTGCCCCAGGAAATAGACAAATTTTATGCTGGAAAGTTATTGACTGCGGGAATAATTATTGTTTCACCAAAATCAAACGAATGAAGTGAGAGATGTTATTCTTTTTATAGCTGAATGAACATCTACAAAAGAGTCAATCGTTTCGTTTGCTTACTTATTTACATGCATATTAAAGTCTTTGACTTGAGCGAGGTATATTGCTTGTATGAATTTTTAAGGGGTTTGATGTGTAAAACCCACCGTTTTATCAGCAAAATCTCATTTTTTCATACTTTTCTAACTACTATTACCCAATTTTATTTTTTATGATGCTAATAAAGCATTTAAAGAATAATTAATAATGCTCAGTGCTCCACATGCATATCGTAATGAATATAAAAGCGGGACTTTTGAGCGTTGACCTTTTACTTTTATGCCATTATAGCAGCATGAAAAGGGGGCGTTTTCCCTATAAAAATGCCGGTATAAAAAGGACACTGCAGTCTCATATTTTGTGTAGCACATGATCACTAATTGTGGTTGTACTCTTTTCGTTTTTTGGGGAACTATTGCCAAGTCTTACTAGCAATAGACGATTCGTTTGGATTTCCATAACATTGTAGTGTTGTTTTTCGATGAACTGCAGCTGTGGAAAGAATTTTGTATATATTCTAAGCCGTTTGTACCACTCTAAGTTTATTTGTCAGGGTCCTCTACTGGATATGCTGTCCTTGAAATGAAGAATATTTACTAATTGTGTTGCTTTAGAGAATTCTAGCTCCTCCGATTCCACTCAACGATTACTTGAGTTTTTAATTAGTGTTCCTTGCACAGAGAGCTCACTACTTGTATGGATTTCTACCTCCCTCATGCTGCACAATCCTCACAAAAAAGACCGCAGATGCTACCACCCTGTAATAATTGCGTATGTCATTGATTAATAAGTTTAGTTAAAAGAACAAGTCTCACAATCAAACAGCAAAAGACTCGGGTCGGGTGGCCAAGGTGGTGGGCCGGCTCTGCATTTTAATATTAGCGTCCTTCATGGACATTCACTATCACGATGATCCGGTGTGCTCGATTGTGGTGTGCGGGCCCTTTTGCAATCGTTTCCCGCATGGGTGTCGGTCACTCGTGCGCCGGAAAAGGGTGGGAGGTGATGGTCAGTCGACGGCTCGCTCTCTCTGGGCGTGCCTCGGGAATACACCGATGATATTAGGGTGAGGTGGTGGGATCCCATGCGTCAGCGTCTCTGGAGGCATTCGGAGAAAAGTGACCGCCGAGGGTTCGCATTCCTATTATTGTGCTCAGGGGGATGACCACCGACATGGCTTTCTTTACTTTTCACCAGGGAATCGTTGAACTATTGGGAAGCTATGCGAGGAGGTGTAACTACCATGTTTCTGGTTAACAAAAGGCAGAATTTATGGCTTTGTTTCACCGAAAGGAATCGAAAATTTTATGTACATATGTCCACGGCACCACAGTAATCGACCCAAAAATTGGTTTGGTAGGTAATGTTCGAGTTCACCCAATACTAAGGCCAACGGCGAGTGAAATTCACGCATCAGGGTCAGTTCATTTCTCCGTACCGCCTACGGTTTCCCAGGAAGATCTGGTACCCGGAAAATCACACAGCTTGGTTGAAGGTGAGGGTGCCCAACCGGCATCGAACTCGGGCCCTCCGGTTAGTAGCCCAGTGCTCTACCAACTGGACCATGTCATTCCTCCTAGTCCAACCACGCCCTCCAACAGCCTAACCGCGCCCTTTTTTGGATGTACCTATAGCTCCCTGAAAATTCCATTAATTACGATGTTGCATTTTTTCTCCGAAGTCAACGAGTATTGGTAAATTGTAATTAGTTACAGCTTCTTTGACGGATGTGGTGCATTCCATCTTTTATCCATTCAGTCATTTACTAATTCAATTCCAAATATTAGATAGCCATGAAAAAATGAGAAGATTAGATATGTTGAACGGAATGAAGGGAGGAAGAGGAAGTATGCAGAAATGAAGATAATAATAATGAAAAAACTGATAGTGTGGTCATTGCTACTATGAAAAAAAAAATAATTATGATGAATTTTAAATTGAACGTCGAAGGTAATAGGTATTATTTTTTCCCGCAGGGATACTAAAGTAATAAATAATAGACATTTTGTGTAATAAGTATGTTTACTTTCCGTTAGAGGCCTAATTAGTGAGAGAGTTTGGTTTTCCGAGTCAACGGTATTATATTATCTACGTACCATACAGACAATTTTATTCTACTTCTACTATCACATTTAATGAAGATATATTTATGAAATGTTGTTACTTTAACTGATTTCCTCTTGAAAATATTGATTTTTATGCCGCAGTGTACTGCTCTGCTTTATTTAATGAAAAAAATATGTTATTCTATAATATTCTATTCTCAGTATTTATCTATTCTCTGCTGTCCATTTAACATAAATAGAGAAAAAACAAAAGATCAACCAGCAATAAATGATAAATATGTCATTTCCAACCATGTATATCATCTTTGCAATTAAAATTTTCTTTTTATCTAACTAGCAGGAACAATATTTCATGATCAAGTATTCTCTTAATAATTACATGCTGTAGCAATGTCTTTAGTGGCATATATATTTAACAAGAGGCCATGTTTATCAGGTTTTATGTTTCAATATTTATTTTTCCTTGTTAGTACGTCAATGCTTTTCAGCACTTTCTGTGCGAGAAATGTGTGTTTATTTAGCTAAGCCAATGAACCGACTGTTTCAGGTCGGGCGATTGATTAATTTCAGCCAATCGCAACTTGATCTTTAGAGGCGGTAGTGTATCCATTAGTTCTCGTTTGACGGCAGATGCCCACGGAATAAAATGGAAAACATGAGGTCTGATGGTAGCTGCCGAACTAATGGATGGCCTAACGAGCCAGAAACCACGTCACAAATACATGTTAGTTGTAATGATTACTAATCAAAATTCAGCCGCCAAAGTTCTTGGGACTGGCCACCTCCAGAAATTATTATTTGACCACGCTTAAAATGACTCCCTTCCCTGGTAAGCTTCACTCTTTTGATAGCACATTTGAGAAATTATTCGCCCCATTCTCATTAATTCGTTTTGCAACATTTCTCTTCGGTTAACAGCTGTTTTACGTATTAGAAATTGAGATTATTTTTCCATAATGAAAATCACCTTTTAATGCTTTTTCGCAGTTCTCAGTCTGGTCACGGGTCATTGCTCTAGGATGTGTTAAAATCTGTAATTATTGCTAAGTGTTTTATAAATTGACGTTGCCGTCATTTGCAGAGTGAGTTTGGAGTTACAGAGAAAATAAGCTATTAATTTTCGCATACAAGAGTTACTTTGCAAGAATAATGATTTGCTTTTTTGCCTGCGACTCTCTCAACTCATGCTTTTTATTTCCACTACGAGCAGAATGAATAAAGAAAGAAGCTGGATATGAAAGTTCTACCAAGTAGTACGAACTCTACTCGGAGATTTCTAGCCTCTTAGGAAATGGCTTCGTAAAAATAGCATGTTTCCTATCTGTGGCTTCTCTTTCTTTCGCATCGTTGTCTAATTTTCAGCGATCCACTTCCGTCAAATCCTATTTTCTCGCTACTTGTCGAACTACTTCTAAGAATAAGTGCGCGTTATTAGATTATATACGTCTGGGCGACTTTTTAATACCCATGCGATATAGTATTACAACGCCTATTCGCCAACACGATGCGATATCTACATGAAATTACTCTGTAAATTATTAGGAACTTTCTTTTATTACTAAGCGTTGATGCTGGGATATAAGATTGAGATGTGCAGTAGGTATTCCAATATCTGAATACTGGACCTCGATTAAAAATATCTCAATGCTAAGGCTGTATTGTTTTAGCATGTCAAGTATTATTGACATTATCGCAAATATATATCGAATTTGAGGAGTCGAAGGGAAGAGGGAGTAAATATAAATAACAGTAAGTTCGTCAAAGTGTATAGAGTCACCTTTAACCAGATATACTCTGTCAATGTGTCATTTGAATTGAAACTACGCTCGTGCACCTCCGAGGTAGGGGCTTTGTCTTCATTGTCGGGTCAAATATTTAAGAACTCGTGTTAAAGAAAAAAAAAGTGCATCTTCCCGCTTGCTCTGTTACCCAATCTTTCTCAATTTCAGATTCGAAGTTCAGATTCCAGATTTGGAGTTCATAATGAGAATATGTTCGATTAGAATTTACGCCATTATTTTATGGCAATGAAAAATTAAGATGGCGATCATGAACGTTAACAAATGGCATTTCCGAGTATTGGGCATATCATTGGAGCGTTTCATAGCGTATTTATATGAACTAATTGTAGCATATAGAACTGTGATTCACTTAAATTGATTAATCATGGCAAACGTTTAAATCGTTAATCGTACTGAAATCACGAGGCAACCCTCTTTCAGTTAGGTTCAATTGTCAATGCTTTGAGCGCAAACAATGAATCTAGTCAGAACCTTGAGTTTTGTGTGCATGTTAGATAAAGAATTTTCTGAATATATTTTCGGTACCTTGGTCATTACACTCTCTTGCCGATGCATATTTTCCCACAGTAGCTCTAGAACTTTCTTTTTATTTTGGTGGCGGTGGCATCTCATGCACTGTATCTCGGATGCCTAGTCACGATCATTTTTGGAGATTTGGAAGAGTCTCCATGCTTGGGCAAACAGTTTGGGGCAGCTTTCTCACGGTCCAACTGAGGACTATGCTACCTGGAAATCAACCCCTTATGGGATATTCTTTGCTATGGATGCACACCCACCCTGTTCCCACAACCCGTGGACCCACAGCCCTCCCCTTAACTTGTTGGCACCTCCTGGTTCTACAACTAACTCCGCTTGATATCACTCCCACACCTCAACGACGGGACCCTCTGTGTGATGGCCCCTTTTTCCCGTCTTCCCCGATCCGGGCCGACGCCTCGTACTCAAACAAGGATCGAAGCGAGAAAGGGAGAGGACTCCTGAGTTTAGGTGTCTTGAAGGGTCTTTTTTTTTGGTTCGCCCCTATGTTAAACAAAAATATGTTCATCGTGTGTATGGGAGTGGAATGGGTGAGACTTTTAAGGATGGATCAGGATGGCGTCCACGAGCGGATAAGGGATGCTGGAGGAATGGGAGGGCATATGGGCACTGCGACCTCTCGTGCATGTGGTTGTAGGACTTCTACTCCTTCTCCTAGACCCTCTTGTTCGAGCTGATGTACGTAATCCTGAGAGCTTAGTTGGAATACTTATTCTAAAATGAAAAGCATATGCTAATGTTTTAAAGAATTCGTGCTCCCGTACATTTTATTTACTATAAACCTTGACATTCCTAACCTGATTGACTTTCATAGAAATTTTTACTGTATTTCACTTTCGCTTATTGAGCATGTTTCATTCAGAGTACTAGGGACTTTAATAATCAGTCGTTAATGATGGTCATTTGTACCATATGGGAATATTTTGGAGGAAAATTTGTTTTCTGGTATGAACATTAGCGAATCAAAAAGCTTGGAAACTGCAACGTTCAGAGATATTTTTCAGATTTTATTTACCGTTATTTTTTACTGTTTCGATAAATAGGGGATGCCTAGAAAGCATCGCCCAGAAATATCAGTCCTTGAGTAATGTGGGAGCTTTCGTTTTGTTTGGACGTCGTGAGAAGTGTGGAATCTAGTAGGTATTGCTGGGAAAATAACATAAATTTACTTTTATACTGAGAGTGAAGTGGTCCACCATCCCTTTTAATGCTAAAAAGCTATTATTGCGCTTCTAGGAGCTGTTAGTTTTATGCATGTTAATGTCTACAAATTTTCATCACACGTTACTTGTTCTCATGATTCAAAAGTTATTGATTAATATTCTCGCTGCTTTTATGCATAAGCCATCGCTTCTATGGATATGAAAGGTTGGAGCTATTTGTTAACATACGAGTCCAAAATTGTGGTCGGAAGAGAACTATGCCAATACAGATGGTCTTTCAAAGTCTAATTGCCTTGGGCCATGCTTATGTTGATAGTTTTTGTATAGTGCATAATATATGTTTCCATATCGCACCTTCTGTTGCTATGTGATAATGTATTTATTGAGTTAACATTAATATACCTATTGGGGTATAATGACAATTTCAAAATTATTTCATTTCATATTTTCATGGCAATAGGGAGCGTTTATTTATACACAGCTGAAGATTTAAAAGTTAATACATTTAGGCAGCTAAGAGTAATGCCGTGATTTCCGCTTCGATTTTGCCTTTATACTGTGGTAAATGATGTAACATTGTGTACATCAATTGCTTTTTAAAAAGAGAAAAGACTATTTTCGGATGTTTTGAAGTAATGAATTTGTAAGAGTATGAAACTTGTTTATTTTTTAATGAAATGTAAAATCCACAAAGTTTTATTTTCTCTTCAACATAAGAGTTCATAAATTTGAGGCTAAAATTATTGATTTTAGTGAATTTGTGTATAAATTATATTGAAGATGAGCTATAAGAACTTTTTAAGGATTATTTCCATATTTTCTGCTAAAGCAAAGAATTATTTTAAATAATTCGGAATAGCGTTGCGATGATGGAACATAAAGAAGAATTGTCCGAAGGGTATTTTCAAACTATTCAGGTGGAGTTTCTATATATTTTCATCCTTTAAGCTGGGAATCCGCGCTTAATACTCGGAGATCAAGGGTCACTCAACGGTCCCTAATACCAAATGAATGGTCGAAGGATGTCCAAAGGTAATTCATGACTATGCTCAGTGTAACGGTTTCCTATCGCAAATCGTCAGGAATCAGATGAGTGATTGAGTTGCTTGAAAGATTAGCCGTGGAAATTCTTCGTAGGGTTTAGTGTTTTTCTGTGACATAGCACTTGATCATCATCAGTATTTCAATCCTAAGATTGGTTTACTGCAGCCCTCCATT
>LYUA01000505.1:118673-131735 GCA_002093875.1 Calopteryx splendens | reverse complement strand
TCTACCGGTTAAGGAAGGTATCTGATGGACACACCCCTACAGTAACCCTATCTTCACTTCTGAATACTTCTGCCTCCCTTGATTCCATCCAACATGGCTAATATTTACCTACCTCTACCTTGCTTAACCAACGTTCTACCCTCTACCACATTCTTCAGCAATCGATTGTTTTGATATAGCCATATGAAAACTTTGTTTTGAATTTTCCACTTTTATTAAGATTATTGTGAAATATTGAAGAAGAAAAAGTTATTCCAACGTATACAATCTATGAAGCTCCTAATTTTTTCTTCAGCCCTTGTACAATTCTTGACCATATGTGCATTGGATGTACTTGTTTGCATTTTTTACTCAGTAAATTCTTCAATTCTTAATAGTGGAGTAATGACAGACGAAAATGTCCTATTTCCATTTTTGTGATATCAGGTGCCATAAAACCTAAATTAAAATTATTAGTATGCTCTTCGACTAATTGACGAAATGCTTTGACGAGGCCGACATGGATTTGCAGCATTTTTAAATGTTAATTACTTTCACAAAGTAAAATATGAGGATATTAAAAAAATAATTGGACATAGATTGTCTCCAGGACCTAAACCATTACTTTTTGAGGTGAAGAAAACCTATTTATTCTCTTAGGAAAACTCATCCTACAATTGTCTCATTATGTCATTGGGACATCTGGTGTCTTCTATTTAAGTTTAAATTCAAAGCAGCATTTGGTGGGCGCGGAAAAGAGCATTTGGGAATGTCTATGTGTTCAGCAAACGTCTCTTGCATCTTATTGCAGCTCAAATATCAGCGCAGTTCAGTTCTGAGCTCTGTCGAATGTTTTTTGTTGAAGATGACCAAAATTTGTATTTGTTTGTGAATTCATTCATCCCTTTCGCATATCACATATTTTATAGTCAACACTGAACTAACTGCATCTAAGGGAGTCCTACTGATGAATCTCAACTAAAGTTGGGAGCTCCTTTTCAACTATAAAAGCAGTTTATGTATGAAAGTCGCAATATCAATGCATTAGTTTTTTCGTTCAAAATTGTAGCACAAAAAATGAAATATTTAAATTCCATGATTTAAATTTTCCGTGAAATGCACCGCAGCAGTCTGACATGACCGATTCTTTTGGTAAAATAAGTTCTATGCGATCTTAGATTTTTTCGGAAGTAAATAATAAATATGTTATCCTTGATGACAGATTGTGATAAAATTTGATGATCTTCTTTCTTTCTCATTTCTTTGATATTATTCGAACTAACTTTCTTTATCAGAATCGGTTTTCAGTGAACCGAAAAGTGTTTCCTGATCCTTTTCCCCCAGAGTCTTACTGCCAAAGACATCGCCAATGGCATCGCAACCGCGACGAGAAAAAAAAACCGGCGTCTGCTCGTTGGCCAACTCTTTCCCACCCTCTCCAGCACCGTGCATAACGGGGGAGGGAAAGACGGCAGACGAGACAAATCCTCACGGGGGTGGGGAAGAGAATAGGGAAAAAAACTTAATCAGACATCTTTTTCTGCGCACTTTCCTCGTTTTGGTATTGAGGTTCCTTCAAATCGAACGTGCGATCCGATTGACAGATGCCCATTCCGTGCCAATGCGTGTGGTCGCTTTGTCGCGGAGGCGGAAGATACTCGCTGGAGATAAGGAGGGAAGGCGTTTGCCTTCTTCCGCTGGGTGGAGTGGTTAATACTCGCCCCTTTTAAGGATGTCCGCTCTCGTCTCTTTTATGTCACTTACTCCGTTATTTTTTTGCTCGGCTCCCTCTGTTTATGTATCGCTAGACAGTCACGTGGTCACTTTTTTATTTCGGTCACGTGCTGGGCGTCGAGTCTATGCCGGTGTGAATATTAAAGACGCCTAACGTCATCCTTTTTAAGATGACAGAAGTTTTTGGTGAGCTAATCCGGTGACTTGATGATTTTCGAGAGAGTTGGCGACGTGAGAGGGAAATTGCAATCAGTAGGTGAGAAGAGCAAACACTTGCTTGTTTATGTAAACAGGCATTATAGAAGAGGAAATTGCAATGAATAATTTTTCGAGAAATAATAAATTTAAAAAATATGACTCTTAAACGTGATTGTAACCTGTCCGATTTACAAATGATGTCAGGCAATTATGAAAATCTACATTTTCAACAAGTACAATTTCTGACTCCGTCAGTCACTTTCTGGTTATCGACTGGCTTAATAATTTTCCTATGACATTTTTTGCGTTTTTTCCTATGCATTTGACATTAATGATTTTTTTGGCCTGTTCCTGGAACCGAAATATTTTTTCGTGAATTCATTAAAATGGCTTCCATTATAATGCCACATTATTTCATCTATGATTAAGAATTTTATTTCAAAATTTTAATTTTTTCTTAGGTTTCCTTAGCCACCATTTATAAATTACTTTGCATAATTGAGAATATTTTTTGACACTACTTAGAAAATTAATATCTGACCTTATCGCAATCGGTTTATAATATTTATTCTAATGAAAGCGTTATGATTCTCGTTCATTGCATGTCGGTACTTAATTATTTAATAGTGTCTATGAGTTCAGTAACGATTTTTTATAGACAAATTAAAAATTTATATCTCTTTTCATGAAAGTTTTACAAGCTTAGGAATTTATTAGATGGTTTCTATTTAAAATAAAATTGAAATCTAACATTGGCCAGGAAGGAAAAACTCACACCAGTGTAAGATTTATTATGCCATGAGAATGGAAATGTTGGATAATGGATATGCTGGGAAATTCGTAATATGTAGAAGTTTGAACAGCCGTCTTTTGTGTGGACCCCCTGATGTCAGCTCAATCTTTTTGCTAATGGCTTCGTTTTGGACCACCACCGTGAAAATCTAACACTTTCGGCGCCCCTGGAGTCCATATTTCAGAAACGAGCTGTCCGAGTATTATTCAGAATGAAGTTCGTGTTCCGAACATCACCGATCTGTGAAATTTCCCGGAATTTTTTAAGTTCGAACGAGACCAACGGGTTTCTAGGAAATGATTTAGGAGTGGCACAGATGCTTGTAATTTTCTCCAAAAATGGATAGTTTAGCTATGGCTCTGTATTTTTACGGTTACCTGTAGTGTCATTGCTTACGTTGGCACAAGTCTAAATTTTTATAGTAATTAAATTTATACGTAAATGCACCATTAGAGTAACATGAAATCTGCTTATTACATGTATAATTTTTATGAAAGGTAACTATTTCTGACGGATTTAGAATTTTAAAGATCTGATCGCCATCTAATACTGTTATGTAAAACACTTGTGTGGTACCATTCTATCAGACCTAACTTAGGGAAATCACTGGAGTAGTAGGTATGTACGGTGCCGCCTTGAAGAAGATAACATTTGTGAAAGTCCCAGTTGGACAATAGGGTGATGAAAAATTGAAGGAAAATGCTTTTTCGCCGTAGATAAACTGTAGATAAACTGATAAAATGTGGTCTCCCAGTCCCAGTCCATGAATTCAAGAATTGAGAAAAATCAAGAGAATGGCCGTCCGGTTCAAGAGAATCTGCTACGATGCAATAAAACGTCACTCAATAATTACTCAATCTATCCGAGCTACGAGATATCGGAAGATTTAGTGATAAATTATGCCTATTAAAAAACAGGCTCACTATGCAGTGGCTATCAGAAAATAATGATAAAATTCGAGTCAACGATCAGCACGCGAACAGGTAGATTCAAGGCTCCGTTTTCGATAAATATTTAAACATTTTCACAGTCAGTTTTGTTACTAGTGCTTAATTAGGCAAAGGTGCAATTTAAACGTAAAGGTGTAAACGGATAGGTTTTAATTAAAATGTGATAAACATTTTAATTCTACCTTTTTTAGGAGCCAACTATTAAGTTGATAGAAGGATAACTGCCATGTCTGCATTACACAACTTCAGGCGCCCCAAGACTCATCTTCAATAAGAAAACGAGGTAACGGAGGTTCTTAGGAACTTACTCCAGCGAGTTCGGTGGAAAAACGTGGCGTAGTGAAAGAACCTAGATTATTCTGAGGGGAGCAGGATTCGCAAAAGTAACCGCTGTCACTACTACGCGAGATGTATACAACATGTTCTCTGGTCGAATGAAAAGTAACAATAGCTTCTTTCCTAATTTATTTATTTGCAGAGAAGAAACAATGGGAATCTTATATGATTTCAGATGGATTGCTCCCATATTATATTTTTCCCCGTTAGGCAACCAAATACAGTTCAGCACTCCTGGTAGTCCAGCGATCCAACTAATCGAGTATGCATTCTAGAAAAAGATGAGATATTTACGTGATCCATAGTCTTTTGCAAAACATTTAAGAGAAGCATTTGTATTTCTATTTTCAACGTCTGAGGCTGGCAATGTATTTTATAAATCCCAATTAAATCAACCCCACAAATCACAAATCAAGAAATACTTAGTTGCAGCTATTCCATCGGACACATCATCTTTGGCAACGATGACATTTTATTTTTAGAATGTTATTCGAGATAAAAGATAAAGAAAATTCAAATATTGATGATTTTTAATGAACGTTACTCCTTTTAGAAACTTTCCGCACCCACAATTTCATACGCTAGAGCCCTTGAAGCAGTTGTTACACTAGTATGGAAAGAAAAATAACTCCAGAAAATCATTTTCTCTCTAGGCGTATCAAAAACAAATTAGGAAAATTATCCTAAAGTAATGAAGAATTCTTAATTTGGAAGCCCAAACCCTCTCTCAATTTCCCTCCATTTAATTTACATTATTCATTTCATTCCTTATATTCTTGCGCTACCTTAATAATGATGCAATAGCCATTGACCCCTGAACCGGTTAATACTAAAGTAAAGTCCGGGAATTGCGAAATTCTTCTCATAAATCTTTTCCATCTTGTTTCGTATTATCATTGAGTTACTCCTGGAAGAAATGAAGCACTCGTATTTACCAGGATTGTTATAATTTGAAATTCGCTCTTATGACATTGAGTTTAGGTTCTCCCACGGTTGCAGTCATTTTCCCTACAAAAGAGTCTTGGTATTTCGTAGATATTTACGTTTAGGGGTGACTTGTTCTGATCAATTTAGAGGCGAAAATTGGGGCGCGGCATTTATAAGAGGTGCTATGGACGAATGTAAATATATTTAGTGTCTTAAATTAAGGGTGATGGGTTTTGAAATGTGTAAAGATTAGGGATGCTGAAATATGATAGAAACGTTTCTGATCAATTTTTTTTTTCAAATCGATGCTGAACTAAATGCATACGAATTTACCTTAAAGAGGCTTTTTTTCAGCGCTGCCAATGGTAAAACAAAAAAATCCATATTTACAAGGCAGTATTGTTCAGACCCAATGTCTATTTTATCTTAGTAAAACGCCATCTCTAGTTGTACTTTGTGATGCTTTAAATTTTGATCTCGCTAAATGTGCACGTGATGAATTCGATATGAATTCGATATGAATTCAATGGAATAAAAGAATAGGAGAAGGAGCGATAAAGGGAAAGGAAACACAAAATACGAGAGGAAGACCAATATTAAAACGGGAAGCTGAGTCGACGGAATTATCATGAAATGGGGAAAAATGGAGATAGCCCCCGGATGAGATAGAATGAATTGAGGAATTCACTACTGTTCTTACCGACAAACTAATGAATGAAGTATGGAAGTCAACAAAGTGCGTTGGGAATGGAAGATATCATCACCTAAAATAGATTTAGGAATGTTGTTCTGAGGATTATGGTTTGGTGAGATTCCACGGCACGTCTCGGCCCGTCAATTCAGTCGCCGTCGCCTCCGACAGGATTTTAAGGAAGCCAGTTTCATCTCATTCAAATGCTTGTGCGACTCCCGGCCGTAATTTTGTCAGCGCTGCTGTCTGTGTCGCCGCCTTGGTAGCCCGATGCCAACTGTGGGAAATCACCGAGCAGACCCCTCGGGAAATGTGATTTAGAATCGGTCAGTAAGCGAGAAAACCGACACGATCTGAGGGAAAGGCGGCAATATATTCGGCTCCCGCAGGGCGCCAAGCAGTTGTCAGGGGGTTGAAATACACGCTCGTTAATGGTCGCACTCGGCCCTCTTTGGGTCCGTGGTGGCGGCTCACTCGCCGAAAAACCGTCATCCTCGCTGTTCACGTCACTCCATCTTTGGTGCTGTTTTTCTTTTTGTCTTCAAGGAGATTATATTCAATTTGTACTTGTTGATTTTTTCATCTTTTTGAAATGAAGCGTCAAATATTTTTTGCTTAAAATTTTAAGAAATTTGTTAGTAGAACTTGTACTGGGGAGTCTTCAGCTAGTGGAATGATAGGGGTGAATTGGGAATGAGAATACCATTTTTATCATTTGGTTAAACGTTTTACATGATTAGCCACACTCGAGAACCATATCGAGAATCAAATTTAAATCAAAGCTATGTATTCCTTGCAGATATTATCCATGGTGGCATTATTTAATGGCTATATTATTTAGTGGAAATAAACCAGAAAACTTATTTTGATAATCTTAATGAAAATTACTGTTATTTTTTAAACTATTAGAACTATTTTAATTTATTTTTAGTAAAGTTTTTACACAAAATTTAATGTAAATGTAAACTTGTATGTGCGCTTATCCCAATGGACCAATCCCCGGCGGAATAATAAATAATTTAATGTGTAGAGAATTGTGTGGTTCTCGTCTTTGAGAATTGAAGTCTAGGATTTGTGTTTAGCTTGTTAACCTGCTATAGAGAAAAATATCATAACCATGGCTATGGGTTCAGAATCCTGACTTTTTGTGCCGAAAATCACTAGACTTCCTACGCTTATAGAGGTCCCATGCTATAAATTCCTAGCCTATGTTAATCAATTGAAGCCCATGGACATTGAAAATAAGTAGGAAATCAGATGTTCATATTTTCAGTACAAATTTCCATGCACCATAACTTAAAGAGAATAAATAAATAGTTTTTCAAAGGGCTAACTGAAGAGGCGTCCTTTCATCTGTTACACCTAAATGTATATCCTGCAAGACACCAACAGTATGTGGCAGAGGGTGTAACCACGAATGGAAAGATTTGAGGAACGAAAAAGAGATTTAAGTGATAGGATAAGGAGTACTTTTTGAATGCATTTCTTTAATTAAATATTTGTGATCTTGTGGCAAGTATGACTGGCTAGAATAATTGATTGTATTTCATAAGTATGTATGAATTTTCAGGTTTTATAAATCAATTGTCTGCTTTTATATTTTCTCTTCTCTAATGATTACACACCCAACATTTGGGAATCGCCCAGTTTCTGACTATTTTTTATCAGTTTTTATTCAGAGCAAATATTTTTACAATGGTTCTTGAACTTACGAGATAATTCATGGAAAATGAAGAGAAGAAACTGATGACTCAATTCTATTGGTCTTTTCTTAATTAACTAAATGACGTCTCGAATGCAAATTGGACTCGCGGTCCATCTTTCACACCATCTGAAGTGAGTGTTGATGCGGGGAAGCATAAGCTTCGGCAAGGGTGTGCTTAAATAAAAAAATAGCTGAGGAATGGCGATTCATCAGCTCTCGTAATGGAAGCGAGGTGCAACTTCCTCCTACAGTAAGCTCATGCTACCATCCTGAGTGTCTGAGAATGTTTTACGATCTTGGGGCTATCATGCCGTGATACGAGTATCATCAAAGTCCCAGTCTCCGGACGCAGATGTATGGAAGCTGCATAAAGACGCTAGAGGTTGTTCAAGGAGAGACTGCTAAATAAAAAAAAATAGATGAGGAATTTTTTTCAAGTTTTTCATTTCACTTTCTCGTCTTAATACGACCATGACGACTTATAAAAAGTACTTTTGTTAGGTAATAAACCTTTTTTTAGTTTCACGCTTCCTTGTTTGTGTTTTGACTATTCCAAGCCTTTGCACGTTAGGCTAACTCCGGATGTTCTAAAAGTGTCAAAAATTCTAAAAATGCCAGGATCAGGGCTATGTGAAAATATTGGAGTGTACCCACCTATAAGTCCAGACCTTTTACAATATACACTATTTATCACCTACCTTGCATTAATTCACCTCGTTCAAGTATAACAAAATCGGTTCGTGGAAAATAGTATTTAAAAAGTGTGTCCGCAAAATATTTTTGAGCTTGACGAATGATAAATTCTCTCAAGTTACAATTAAAAATATTCTTCCATTCCTATGATGGATGGTGGAATTTAAATTTGAAGAGGTCTTAGAGTTGCACGTTTAGTGGTAATAGAAGGACCTAGCTAAATGCTAACAATTTGCTGAATTGACCTCCATGTGAGGATGGAAGCTACTTTATTAACAGCGACCACTAATTATTTTGTTTGTAAGATCTTGGAGAAAAAGCTAAAGAGAGATGAAGTTTCCCTGGGGAGTTATTAAGGACGCTTCATTAAGAATTGCCGAGGCTCGAAAACTGCGATATTTTGATGCTATGGCATCGGATGAATTTTGGACTTTATGTACAAGAATCTGATACTGTCTAGGCAGTGAGGCCACAATTTATTCATTTTCGAAGTGCGAAGACTCCGAGTCCGAACTAGACAGCCACCTTGGACATCAATGTATCATGCTGCGGTCGATCTCCTTTTTGCACTATGAATATGCGGTAGTTTATGTGCATTCCATTGAAGTAAAGGTTGCATAGGCATTTAAACTGAATTACTCTTGTCGTAACGTGGTGTAAGTATCTATTTAGGTATCTTAATTACGATCAGTTATATATTGAGTACAAAGATAAATGTATTTGGCCTATAATTTGTATTGTTACTGTAAAATAATATTTATTAACAAGTGGAATAGCGGGCCAGAATGTGATCAAGATGTGAAATAGTGAAAAAAAGAAAAATAAATAAATTACCTGCAGTTCGCTATCATCAAAGAAAAATACTGTAAAATTAGAAGACTACTATAGACTGAGTTAAATATTTCAAAATATCCTATGCACGTGACCACGTATTTCGACGATTTTTGCAAGCCTGGAATGCAAGAAATTTGGGTAACTATTACGTCATCGCATGATTATGGCAATACTGCAACATTTCTAATTAAATATCTGGTTAGCGTTAGCAGAATTTTCCATGATAGTAGTGGAAAAAGTGTGTGCAAATATCTAATTAGGTATTTAAGTAGGCATTTAGTATATAGGTGTAGTATAGTATGTATTGTCATGATTCTATTTTATTTCAAATATTGATGAAATTTAAGAAATGCTACGAAGAGATTTTATTACCAAAATTGGTTGTCAATTGCTGTCAAAATACAACGTACAACGTGCTTATAGGAATACGATTGATAACGGAATTATGTAATAAAAATTGGTACTAGCTTAAGTTTTGGTCCATAGATCATGCCAATATAGTTTACATAGCGGGATTTTCTTTTTTACATGGGGAGTTAGCGTACGCGTAAGTAATACTACTTCAAGAAATAAAGAAACTTTGTAATGCATGCTAAAATATTCCGAATGAATTAGACTGAAGTTACCCTGTAAAATGGTATATTTTGGGCAGGCATTCAGAAACCTAAAATTATCGGAGTAACATTAAGTTGAAAAGTTAAAAAATAAAAAAATGATTTAAAATTAGAATACGAAGAGGATCTTAATCATAATTTTATTTCTTTTTATTTTTAATTTCATGTTTTGCTATAAAATCTGAACGATTTTTATTGACTTCTGATTAAAATAATCTTTAGTTACTCAGCCAAACATAATTCTTGAAAAATTCTTAAGTGGGTACATTAAATAAAATTATCAGATCAAAACAGATTAGGACCGTGGAAAGTATCCCCGAGGAAAACTAGTGAGTACTTCAACGAGCAGAGTCATGAGATAAGATATTATGCAGACCATCATTTTTTGGCATACAACTATTTATGCTCTCGAGATTTGTCTTCTGGAGAATAAAAAAATAACATTTAATGGCAAAAAGAATAATTTTTCTTCGTATTTCATAGCTGCTGAATTTCCGAACTAAATCTTATTCGAGTCATAATTTTTCTCTTTAATGTGGAAAGGACGCAAATAATTACTGAGTGGGCAAAACTTCGGATCGATTTCTCGTTTTGAATGCCTCCTGAACTTGTTCTTTTTGGACGAAGATTTAAGTGAGGGCTCGGACTCGTGTGTAAGTGGTGTAATTTTTAATATAAATCATTATTTATGATGAAAACAATTTAAACTCTTCAGTCAATTTTACTTCTAGCGTTTCCTACAACGCACGAATTATACAAGTAATATGACTACCCCTTGGGTTTTCTCTTTACAAATCGTGAGGAGTAGTTCGCGCTACGTTTTACCACCTCATTGGCTTTCTCAAACCATATTTTCAAAGTATTATCTAATTTCTAAAGGACGCATCCTGAGGAGATTCAATTACAATTACACTTTCACGTACTGAATTTTGGAAGCACCTAAAGCCAAAACCATTGATAGCAATACTGCCATGCACTGCCATGTTTAATAGTTCCACGGGGGGAGGTCACGACGTAGGTGTTCTTGACGGCCACTCATTAAAGAAGTTCAAGGGAGGCACGCGGGCTTTATTAATGGCCATCGGTACGTCCAACCCATTCATAACGGGTACCTCGCGATATATACATATCGTCGGGGCTTCTGTTGGAAAAGGTTGCTTCAAAAATAGATTTTTTCCTTGCGGGAGCTATAAGCGGTTCACGTTTTAGGGGTGGTCCCTATAATCTTTTGGGAAAGTTCAACGTGGTGAAAAAGAAGATAGTTCCTGTCCGCCCGTGGGCATCGAGTTGTTGGAAAGAAGTATCAAGTGGAGAGCCGACATTTCACCCTTCTTTATGGTTTTCTGTCCTTTCTCCCTTTAGCCTTTACACTCGAGGACCGCGCCCGAAGCTTTGAAGCGCCGATGGAGCTCCGCAGAAACCCACTCTTGCATTCATGGTTGCGTTGTGGTGGCACTGCTTCTCACTTCGCTGCATGAATTATGGAGGTTGAAATATTTTTAAGTAACGGTGGCACTCCTTGAGCATTTTTGAAGTGATAATTCGCTTTTTTTATTTTCGCTAGGAAATATAAATTTGCATAGCAACTGACACTTTCATTCATGCCATTTCGTTTTGAAAGCCTCATTGTGCAAAGGAGATGAAATAATTCTTTTAGGGTTGTGGTATATTAGTGCTCAATTCTTTTCTTTGATTTGATTTTCCATTTCCATGCCGGCTGATCTATAAAACGACGAGTCACCTCTCAGGTGGTTAGAGATGAAATAAAGTAAATTATATCAATTTCGGATTTCTTCATTACTTTGTGCCGAAGGGTGAACGCTTTCGTTAATTCAATTGGAAACTTGGGTTTTTGGAAGGCCTTTAAAGATCACTTGCCGCTCTTAATTTTGTAAAGTCGGAAAAAGCTAAGGCATAGGCATATTGGGAATTGATGTCTAGAGGAAGCGACGGGCAGATGAGGTCACGTATACAGTTGTACATCGTTTAAATCAAGATCATGTGGTTGGTTTGTGCCAAGGGATTGTGGTTTTAGGTAACAGGGGAAGGAGATCAACCTTCGACCACATTAAGGCAACATTTAAAGTTAACGTGCCATCCGAGGAACGGACTATGTTTCGGGGTGGGCATCCAAATTGTTCAGATAAAGTCTTCTGGCTCCTAATGAAGTTTACTTACTATGAGTCCAAAAAATCTCTTAATTTAACTTTTTCCTGAGCTCTAGTAGTTCTGCGAGTGCGTAATCTATTCTTACTGTCCTTATTTGCCTTCATTTCTCGATCAATAATGTTTTGTATCCCACCTTCTAGTATTCCTCAAACTTCGCTATCAAGATTCAAAATCATCTTCATCTACGTCACATCCCCTTCTCTATGCAAAATATCTGTCCTAATCTCTTTGCCATGATATTTTCTACACATTATTTTCACCTTTTCCTAGCCCTCTTTAGGTTTCATTAATTACTCCCCTTTCTTGTGATCTGATAATTTTTTGTTAGATCCGGATATTAGTTTCACCTTCTTATTTAAACACCCTCCCAGTTTTCCTAGTAGTTAATGTAATTTCTCCATACCACCGTAACGCTATTCGAGTACTCTTCCTTGGCTCAATTGATTTCCCTGATAGTTTTACTTGATTCGGAGTACCTTCCTCTCCCTAACTCCGCGTGCACATCCTTCCATTTTCTTCTCCCTTCCATCATCTCTCCTATGATCCATGTCTTCATATTTTTTTCGTGTCAACCGTCCCTATCGTTTCGTACTCATCTCTTTCCAACCAGTTTTAAAGATTAATCCACCTTTTATAAACAGTTCCCCTCCCTTTATCCACACTAATATTTCATTAAGTTAATTCTTTTCTCATTAAAGCTTCTTTTCTCACCCTCCTATTTTCTTTAATCCTTTTGAATTTCAAATCATTTTCATAACCACTATATTATGATCTCAATCTGTATCAATCACTGAGAAATTTCGAATTGATGACAGGGTTTCTAAGCATGTCTCACCATAATGTAATATAACTTGTATTTTTCTGCATCTCCCGGGATTTTCCATTTTTTCTACGGCTGTAGTGGTGGTGTTTAAACCAGGTGTCAATTATTATTATTTTACCCTTTATCCTGCGAAACTTGATTGTTCACCCCTCGTTCGTTTCCTTTTTCAAACCTCCGCTTCCATCTATTCTTTCACCTGCTACTGCCTTTTTTTCCATTACTTTAAGTTGCTTTATTCCAAGAAAGTACCCAATTACTTCTGCCATTGTTTTATTACTCTGCATCATAAATTGTCGTCCCCGTTACTATTTGGAGGCATGTACACCAACATTACCACTATATTGACTTAATTAGTTTTTATTCCGAGTAATGGTATCGATTCGATCACACACCTGTTCTGTATTTTCTAACTTTCTCCCCAGTTTATTCTATTCATTACTACAGCTGCTTCGCTTTGACTCTCCCCCACCCTACCATAATTTGTAACTATCGCTCCAGTAATCCCTACTGTATCATCATCGAACTTCACACATACCTAGCTTATATATATATATATATAAATTATTAATCATTTTTGCCCTTAGGGACAGTGTTTAAACTTGAATATCTCATGATT
>LYUA01000505.1:92152-114862 GCA_002093875.1 Calopteryx splendens | reverse complement strand
ATATATATATATATATATATATATATATATATATCACTCCATGTTACGTGAGCTCTCATACCTTGTTATTAGTTATTTCTTTATTTGTTTATTATTATTTTAATTCCAAATATATCGGAATTGTGAGAGATGCTAAATGACTTTAGTTGTTGGTGCACACAAAAGATTAACATATTGGAATGTAATCTGCGAACTAAAGAATAAGTACGCCAAGCTATTTCAATGATATGACACGATGTGGGCATAGCCATCGTTTAAAATGTCTATTTCGAAAGTAATGCCATTAAAAGAGAGCTGAAATGTTATCGGTAACTTTAAAAAATTTAAGGAATGACATAGATAGAAGAAATAACCGCTAGATTTATCAAACAAAAGTCTCTAGAAAGAATTGATTTCCACAGGATTATTAGACTGCAAACATGTACCTAAAGACTTTCAGCAAAGATTCTTAGGTGTGTTTCTAAAGCTATGGAATAGTTACGAACCCACAGTAAATTCGGAAAATGGAAGTAAAAGGCAGGCAGTGAGGATAAAAAACAAATCGCTCTTCGACCTCAGAATTAGCTTAATAAGGGATGAAAGAGTTTCAACGGACATCAGGTGCAGAAGATTTCTAGATTAGAGCAAGTTGGAGAATAAGAAATAATTTCCTTCCTCGACGTCGATGAGATAACAGATTGGAAAGCAATACATGTAGCCGTAATGTAACAGAGAACAAATAAAGAAAAGGAACCAGTGAAACCTGTCGCTGGATGCTTTAGATCAAATCGACAGGTAAAATGAAAAAGGTTACAGTGGAGTACAGGAGAAAACACCCACACGTTATATTGTATTAAAGAGAAGTAATGGGGGGGGGATGGGTCCAACTTGGGGAACGTTTGATTTTTTTGTAACAGAGGAGACAATAGGAAGAAGATCCATCTAGGGGGACCGCATTTTCAATAACCAGGGATGTAAATAAGATAGGCTATCAGGGCGTGTGAGAATTAGCATTAGGTGGGGAATAAATCCGGGTTGCAAAATCACCATTCGTGCTGAAAGAGTATGACGAGGATGACGAAATCAGCAGATCACTCCACCCCGATTAAACCAGAGAATTGGGCTGCTGCACTGGTAGATAAAATAGACCTGTCCCCTCACACAATTCACGATCACAACGAAGCCTATGAAGACTCTAGTACTTACAATTGGCACATGCTTTTTTTACTATGATTTTGTTTACTAGTACTTCATAAAACAGGTTCATGAATTGTTGTAACTAGCATGAGTGGGCAATGGGGATTTGGCAGCTCGCAGTGGGAAACACGTACATTTACCCTTTCATTTTTATGGTACGGTAGAACTAAATTTTAAATTAAAAATAAAAGTAATGGGCCTCAAGATGTGACAGCTAACTGATCAATAGCCTTTGGCTGTTAACACTAATTGATAATATACAGGACTTTCAGAGGGGATAAGAAATACGAGAACTGCTATTAGTACATTGATATAAAAGTAGCCTAACTTGAACATAAGATTTTAGAAGGGTTCATTTCTTGATAAGCATTATTTTTAATTGTCATTTGTGACAATTTCCGGAAGGGTCATGCATGTCTCACCATACCTAGTGGTAGTCTAATTAATGTGGCCATGTGGAAAAAATATCGAAATTTTGAAGCATAAATTGTATCGAAATCCATCACTTTTGACTAAAGCGTTAATATCTGTGTTTAAACGCCATTATACGTAATCCTTCGTCGAAGGTCAGTTAAGGTTTTCAATTTCTATTGCATAAAACTCCTCCAATTATTTGAGCTCTGTTTATGTCATGATTATGGTATACTTTCTAAATTGTGAATTTCAGCGCCCATAGTGCTCAGTTACAACTGGAACGAAGAAAAATTTTAACTTAAGCAGTTATAGTTTTTATAATACCTGAGAAAAACCCTTAGCGGTCGTGGGTTGAGACTGTTAAAAGCTATTCGAAAACCCTCAATCTTCGCATTTTGTAAGATGTTGCCGACCCCTTCATTTTACGAGGCCTTAATTTTTCACTAAAGGTGGAGAATTGGGGCATTTTAACGCCTCAAGAACCCTTTGGAGTCGAAAGTGAGCGACCTCACACCTCGGCGCCGTAAATATCCCCTTAAAAAACTCGTAAGTGGCGCCAACCTGCGGCCCCTTTCACGCTTTTTATGTGCCCTTTAATAGCGAGGGAGTATGGCGAAGAATACCTGGGAGCCCAATCCATTCAAAATGTGCAGCACACGCTATATTGTGAGCCGCACACTTAAGGACAGCCATTAGGAGATACGTTTCAAGTCTTAATTTGTGGAGGTGCCCAAAATCTCGGAGGTAAGCGGTTGCGGTGACCGACCCTTACGTAAAACGACACCGGCCACCGCTGAATCGGCAGGGACGAAATAAGATTTGCCAGTCTTGTCCCTAATATCGTATGAAAATCAATTTTAAACAGTAATATTTTTTCTTTTGCTAATGAGTATACGTACGCTACAGGTGAGGCGGCAGAAGGAAACTCCGGGCATGGCGTTAAGGAAACTAGTCAGACATTCAGAACTAGGTAAAATTTATCCTTATCTAAAATATGAATATATTCTCAATGGGATTTATTTCTAACGGAGGAAAAGGTATTTAAACATGAGAATATTTAAGTTTTCAGGCATATTCAGTCCATTTGAAAGAGCTTGTCCAAAAATAATGCGATTTCTGGTTGACATTAGAGTGAAAACCTAAAGTGAGTTTGTTGCAAAAATGACTTTAAGTAAACTCTGTTTTTTTACTGCATTCATCTGATTTTTTGGCAACCTTGGATGGTAGAAGATACGGCTACTGACTTGATGGTTCGGTTTCGAATCGGAGTAATGTCTCTGAACATTTCTAGCTCTCTCAAAGTTAATTGAGTTTCTGTGTACCAGAGCATTCCGGGAAACCGAGTGGAGAAAGGAACCTACACCGTACCCTAAAAGTGTGAACTCACACACCTCACGGTTCAGAATCTTGTGAGCTCTCTAAGTAAACCTATAAAACCGAATTTTGTGTTGGAGGCCGTGTTTAAATTACTTTTAATTAGAAGTAAGAAGGTGTATGTTGCCGTAGTGTGTTGCAATGCACCACAATTTACTTCGGACGTCAACAAGAGATATAACACATTTCCGCTCCTTTCATCTTCCTTCACATGCAGTAGAAGGTGGAAGTGTGAAACCTGCATCCTTTTTATTTTAGACCGACTTTGGTGAAACTATTTCGTGGGGGACTGAAGTATTCGAGGCATTTTTTCGCTGCATACAAATTTCCTAATTTTTCCTTTATCACTCAATGTGCAGAAAGTTTCAGATATCAAAAGACGCATAGGCAAAGTTTAAATTTATCTCAAAGGTTGAACCTTCTATTTCATCTCTATTAATGCTGTGAATGATTTTTTTATTTCTTAGAAGAAATAGATTATTTGATGAAACGAGAAACCTAATCATCATTTATTGGCGTCGTAAAGGTTGCATGCACAATATCGGGATAATTCATATGCACTCCCTGAATTAGTGAAATAATTAATTTTAGAGCATTCAATTTTTAAAAATTTGTAGTACGTAAAACTTTCTAATGGTTTATTGAAAGAATGAAATGATATTATTTGAAAACACAATAATAAACGAGGTGACCTGTGCATGCTGTTATGCATGGTGTTAGTTTTGATTTTGTGGATGCAGCCTCTCGGCGTCCCGTGGGGTAGTGTAGTCGGCCTTTTTTTTCATTTACATCGATGACATTATTGGGAAATTTCTAGTAATGTCAGATCATTTTCCGGCGATACTGTCATTTACCGGGATACAAGCAATAAATCTGACTATGACGCTCTTTGTAGTGATCCCTAAATTATTAATTGCTGGTGAGAGAAGTGGGGTCTAAATTTAAATTTGAAAACGTAAGCGTGGGTGAATGTTTGGGAAAAGAAATCTATATACACCCTTACACGTAAGGGCTCGCATGGGTGGGCATAAGAAAAATGGGCCAAGTGAAATGCTTAGGAGTCACTCTATATTCAGACCTAGAATAGAAGAAGAACACTTTAGGACCATCTGCGGAGGTGTATTGTGGAAACTTGGGTTCATCAAACGCACAGTGGGAAAGCATTCGAATGAAAACGCTAAGGAGAGGTGTTATTTTACGCTGGTCAGACCTCGTCTTGAGTACCTACGCTTTGAGCATTTGGGCCCAAACTCATAAGGATCTAATCTTGGAATTTAACAGGATACGGAGAGAAGTAACCCGTTTCTTTAAGAATTGCAATGAACGGACGGAGAGCGTCATAATGTTATTGGATAGCCATGATTGGGAGCCGTTGGGAGAACGAAGATTGCACGCACGTCTTTAACTATCAGAGAAATACAGACTATTCGAGTTTAACACTGAAAGAGAAGGAATAATTGTACCTCCGCATTACATTGGTGGACGTTACCATGACGGGAGGTTGAGAGGGATTGAATGCGGAGCAGATGGGTATAAGGAAATCATTTTGCCTCGCACAATTGGTGACTATAAATTAAGGAATCAGGTGTGGCATTTCAAATGCGAAAAGATTCGGAGTAATAATAATAATAGCAATAAAAATCACTGGCATTAATGGCTGGTGACCTAACATCCCCTATTACACGCCCTCGCGTCAGCTTGCAGGGTAGTATGGAGATATAGATGTAATTACATTAAAATTTTATGAAATTTGAATTTAAATTTCAAGCCTACAAGAATTGACCAAGTAAATAAAATGGTTCTTCCGTTAATTTCATACCATTATTGATGTAAAACCAGTGTAGTCCAAATTCAGTTTGCTTGTTTTTGATAATAGTTAATCTTAACCAGGAATAGAGCAAAATGATTTCCGCCTACCGGGTGAATACTAATTACACTACGGTGTCCATAGACACCTAATATCAGGGAATTATATGTCTGATTTAAAGAAATTAGATGTAATAAATTGTGTCCAGCTATTAAGTGGTAATAGAGCGTTAAATACTGAGGGGTGAACGATGTTCAGTAAGCCAGGTAGGAGGAGGAAGAGGTTGGGCATCTTGGAAGGGATGAAAGGGGGTAAAAAGTATGTCAAAATAAAAAATGGCGTATTGTAATGCAGGTGGTTAGGATGTTTAGTATCGTGTAGGTATAGTGAGGCTTAGAAGTATAGCGGTGTCTCGTCCCTGGGTCCATCAGAAACCTACTGGTAGACTACTAAAAGTAATAATCGATCAAGAATTTTATAACAGCTAGCCGGACTACAAGGCAGGTATTTGTTCACGAGGTTCGTAGCGAGATTTACAGTTTAATCAGCTTAGTATTTTGTATGTTCTGTGAATTCCGTTCAGTTATCATCGATAAAATTAGGATAATGCATTAATATGCAAGTTTCCACTAATAGTTTATTGCTATCTGACTTCAATGTTACTATTTGATTATCATGTCGAAACACAATCTGTTAAACGCGCTCCCAAGATAATTTGTTAGGCTTCTCCATATTAAAATGTTCCAGAAAGGGTACCAATTGTATCTATTAAAATCAAGGTGTCTTGAAATTGCACAGTCAGCTAGCACTATGAGATTGAGCGGATAATACATGTAACTCTACCCCCCGCTGTTTTTTTCCCAGCAGGTGTGAGTATCGTTCTGTCGTATCTTTCTGTGCTTCCATTGAAACAATGGACAAAAAGAGGCTTTGGAACATATTACATTCAACAAGGATGGTTATGCGATCATTTTAAGTATTACAAGCTGACTAAGCATATTCACATACTTCCCATTATTCCTATAGGGACTGCAACACAAATATACTGCGTAGAAAAACATCTAGTACTACTCATTTCCCTCTTTACTATAGGTACACATTTAAGTTCTCAGTTCTCGGCCACTGTTGTGAAACTGCTCAAATCGTTGACAACTCTGATGAAGAAAAATGGTTCAAAATATTTCTGCGTTTTCGTGCAAAGGCATCTATATACACGCTAATGCAATAGCTGTTCGCATTATGAACTGTATTTCAGAAATAATATTTATTTATAAAAACAGTAATTTTAAGAACGTTGAGAAACATACTTCACCTCAAAATTATCTCTAAAGTGCCTTTTTCGGAAGGACTTAGATGCATATGTGAACGCTGATTTTCCAGGTGGTTGTGTGACAAAAATGCTCTTCTCATCATCAATTTTGAAGTCTTCATGACAATTTCCCTTTTAAACGTAACCCCTTACATCGCTGAATTATTGCTTAATAGAGATATGAACGCGTCTACCCTATTGCTCTGAATTTGTTTTATTTTAAATAATATGAGTTACCTCCAATTGAATGCATGCTAAGTGGTCAAAGTTAATGGAAACAGAAGTGCATGACTATACAAAAACTATTTATGTCGGCCCTTTCTTGTTCTGGCAACAAGAAATGGATCGGAAGCTACGATTGCTAACTTACATTCCTTAGCGCACGAAAGGATCATTGGGGTAGGGCATCGTAAGGTATTTTGTACTCCTGGAATTAGCTAATGCAGGACCGGTAACAATTAATCAATAAATGAAATAACAATGGTTTGATCATTCATCAAAAGTTTCCTTTTCCTTATAAGATCCTTCTCGTGAATGCCGGCCGAGAACGCAACAGCTTTTCGCACGTCGCATCATTTTAAAAATAAAAAAATCTCTCATCATTGATCAAATTTCATATTTGAAAGCCTACTACTTTTTTTCAATCGTTACTCATGAAATTATGCGACCCTCCATGAACACATTTAATGGAGCATCTTCATCTTGACAATCGTCCATTTTCTTATCATATACCGTACTTTTCACTTTTTATTGTCATTTATTCTTCCGGGAATGAATTCCTGCGGCCCTGCTTTCGTCGTAGATTTCTTTCAATTTCCAAGCTAATCTATCGCTGAGGGCGAGGAACCTGAGGAATGATGTAGGGCACATCGTTATGGAACCTCCTTGCCAGAAACAAGGTACATGTATTTCGTGTCTCCTGGATATTATTTTTAAAAAGTTAAAAGTAATTTAGCGTCGTTGTCATTCTTGGCATATTGAGTGAATTGTAAAGTTTGCAGGAAACTTTTCGCTGTGAAATTTGCTACACTTACAAACATTTAATATTACTTACTCATTCATCAACTGTATTGGCAATGGATAATATTTTTCAAGCAAATGTTTTTCAATAGAGACATGACACCGAATGCGATGCTGGATTTAAATGCTTAACCCAGTTTGACCTATTGATTTATACACCCATACATTCTGGCATCTCCGAAATTGGATTATATGCTGATATTATAATAATTATTGATTTATATTGGGGATAGCTCAGTGGGTAGAGGATTTGCCTGTCGAACGGACGTTCCCAGGTTCAAATCTCGAATGGTGCCCTTGATCAACCCCATGCGAAATCCAAGCGGTGAGGCATTCCGGGGTTGGGAAACCGAAGTAATGGGAAAGGAGTCCATCCTGATTGTGCAATGCTTTGCATGCCTTTGGGCTTAGTCGTTCGGAGTGAGCTCTGCCTTCATCTATCAAAACAACCAAACTGCGGGTTAGTTAATGTTATAATGTTTGTATGCATCGTTAGTTGTACATGTCTCAGACATTTTATTTTTTTGAGACCATGAAGAGCACAAATAAACTGTATATTGGTTCCATCTTTTAATTTGAATTATAAACCAAATTAATGCTTTATTGTTTTCTCATTGGGTTGGCGTCGTATTATATCATAATTAAGGGAATTAGAACGAATTCTACGCTATTAGTCGTAACGGAGCCTTTAAATGGACATACCAGCGGTAATTAGTTTGGTCAATAGCGGCTGTAAGGAGTGTTTATTTGTTCTTTTCTGTGCATTTTTATTCTCTTTCAGGTACATATGTTTCAAACTGTCTCAATCCCTGATGGGTAGCATTCGTAAATTAAAGTTTTCTGAACTGCCCGATGGAGGTCTGGTGGGTCGGAGTGGGTTCCATAATATAAATTAATCATCTCTGGTAGATGTATTTTATTTCAAGATTAAGGAATCGCCTGTAAATCAGGAAAATGATGTGGTTGTCTTGCATCAACTACGCTTGAAACCTTTTCGAAAATATTGTTTAGCTATTATGGAAGCACTTAATGAGGATTACACTTTTCATAAATAGTGTGGGTAAATAAATGTTAAATTATTGCTCCAAATTCCATCGTGACATTATTAATCCTTAATGGGTACTCTAAATCAGTATAGTGACTAAAATATTTACTTAATTGCTAATAAATGAGAAGAAGAAGAAAGTTTATATTATGACCAAGTAAGAATACCAGTTTCAGTGAGACGAAAGCAACATTTGTTGAAAATTAAATATTTTTAGTATTTGGTTTATTTCAACCAAAATTGCTGGGCAACGTCACTAAAGCCTGAAGAAAGTCGTGAAAAATGTGTGTTGATCCCTTTTCCTTGAATTAAATATAATTACTGAAGATTAGTCTATGCTTGAGAATTTGATCATTAGTTTAAAGAAACCTTTACGTTCAGTTTTAAGTTAAAGTTTAAAGACACGAATGGTTGTTTGTTTACTAACGGTCGGTAGTATGAAACTAAAAAATGTTATCGCTTCACTATTAAGTAATTGAAAACAATATAGTGCTTTTTTGTAGTGCTTTATAATTAAACACTCTGTCATAACACTAATACTTCAAGTGTTACATTTTAAGTTAGGTATTTCTTTGATACTAAAATTTAATCAGTATCAGTCTCCCCTCCAAAGAAGGGAAATCCTATATTTTTCGTGCCTTAGAACAGTGCACGCATGGACTTAAGATTTATCGTCATAAGTCACGCATGCGAGTCTTTCAGCTGTCTTTTCCGCTACCTTATGAAAGGATCGAATAGAACTTTCCCACAAGATACTTTTTCCCATATGCTAATTACCACCCGCGTTGAGGTCGGTCAGGTATTTGAAGGACTGCCGCTGTCTTTTTCCCCATCCCCATTCTTGTCGGATAATCCTCCCCTTCTCATTGTTTCGAGGCACTGGTTGAGTTCCACAAGAGGTGTTGGACGCCGACCGCGGGCCGCTTGATTGATCGTCTTCCGCGAACAACCCCTTGGAGTAGATGTTGCAAACGTGAGAAGGTGTCGCTGACGGCCGACTAGTCAGCACTGCATATTCAGGCATTTATGTTCTGTTTCTCAGAACTCGAAAACAATATTCTTGGTCATGCATTTTTCACGATCTGAGAATTGTAGGAAGGGCACTGATTGATACAAGCGGAACCATTTTTTAAGTCTCTTTTCTAGTCTTTCGATTATAAATGAATTCGGGTGACATTGATCTTAAGTTATATAAAACTTGAATTTGATTGGTCAAAATTTAATTAATAGTAGATATATCTGTTGAGTCCTTTGCTATGTAATATTTTTAGTAGCCTTTACTTCAATTTCACTATCAAATCAAATTTTAATTCATTGCTTTAATGGGAACCAAAATATTTTAAGTAAAAATATCCTGTTAACAGCGATTGAAGACGTTTTGGTCTTTTTATCTAATCTGAGTATTAAAAAGATTTTACCAAATTAAGACCTTAGTAGTGTTTTAATTTTATTACATGCTAGTTTTCTGATGACTCTAGCAAACCTTATTTCAAAATGCTTGACGTGTTTCATGTTTCGCGAACGGTGTAGATATTAGGTCACACAAACTAAGAATATAAAAACCATCCTGAGAACTATTACAGCGTCAATTATACTTCTCCAGGTCGGTGCGCATCAAATGCAGATGCAAACCATATTTCGTGAACAAATTTTTTGTAACATTATGGAGCAAATGCTACGCTTTATTACTTTTTCGATTCTTTGTTTACTAACTCTTAACTAATAGCTGACATATATAAATTACAGTAATAAGGGTTCAATAACACAACGTATAAAATAGTCTCGTCCGTAGACTTTGAAATTTTATCCTATATCCATAATCTTTCGCGCAAATGCATTTAGTAACCTTGAAAATCGACAAACTCTGTATTTAAACTGGGCAGCTGCTGATCAGGAAATCTCTGCTACTTCAATCAATCACAGTAATCGACTCGAAGGTCGGTTTGGTGGGTGAGGGTAGAGCTCACCCAGTGCTAAGCCCAACGGCGTGTCAAATTCACACATCAGGGTTAATTATTCCAAATAAGCACCTTTTTCAAATTACAAAACTTTAAAATGCAGTCTACTTATTAGATATTTAATGCCATTGCCATGCTGCACGTTCTCAATGTGTCATTGAATACCTCTTTTTCACCGAAATAGAAATAAGTCAATAAGCGTATAACGTTCATACATTAACTGCAGCATAAATCCTTTGCATTCCTTAGTTTTCAGCGTATTATAGCAATACACGACATGTGGAATAAATGACGCGATATGCTAATTTTTAGGAGAAGAGTCGAAATTACTCAAATTACCTTTGGTTAATGTTAAACTTCCATGCACGTAGAAGACTATCACCACGAAATTGGACAAAAATATTTTAGCCAGTCAAATGTTTTCATATACTTTCGGGAATAATAGTCCCTTAAGCCTTTTTTTTCATTTTAGAAACATTTGCATATTGTCTACTAATCCAAAGGCCCTATATGACAAAATTTACTACATTTTACAACTTCTACAACTTTAAAAACTGTTTTTTATTGGCAAGCTTCTAGACTCTACTCATTAAAATAAAATAATTCACAGTAATCAACCCTAAGGTCGGTTTGGTAGGTGCGGGTTGAGCTCACCCAGTACTAAGCCCTAATACGGCGTATGTGAAACTCACACATCAGGGCATAGGTGGGGGCAGTGCCTTTCCCTGTACCGCCTGCGATTTCCCAGGATGACCCGAAAAATGATACACAGCTTGGGTGAAGTCGGATTCGGCGGATCGGCACAGAGGCGTCATCTGGATTCGAACCTGAGCCCTCCGGTTAGCAGCTCAGCGCTCTAACCACTGGACTACCACGCCCCTTCTCTGCTGCTTACGGAGGAATTTACACGGAGTTAAATTTTCCCATGCATATATTTGAAAACTCATGAAATGACGAAACTGACCAAATTCCAACCGTCTGCCTTTCCTCTTTGGCAATTGTAGGGCACGGGGTTGGTCACCTGCCCGGCCGGTTCCGGGATCTGACGCCAACGACTGACGACAACGACACACGCGTGCCATTGCGTTCTTTTTTCGACCACCCAGCCTAGCAACGACGGAAGCCAAAGCACGCGGAGCACGGTTGCAATTACCTTTTCTCCGCAGGGGAGATGAAATAGGGCGCTTTTTGTGTGTAAATCCTGTTCCTTTGTCCTTGTCGTATTTATCCCCCTTTGCTCTTTGTTTAACAAGCTCTTCCCAGCGTGTTCCGGTAATAAAATAAAAAGAAAACGTTGATCGGGACGGGGCCGTTTATGTGCGGACCTCAGAGCGCAGCATACATGTGGCCTCATTACAACGATTGGAGTGTCCTGTAACTTTTAAACAACCTGCTTCTACCATGGTGGCCTCACGATAAAATTCTTAACGAAACGGCGGATCAGTGAATGGCAATTGACCAGGGGTGTGCTGGCTCGCTGCCTTCGTTGGTTACGTAAGAGTGGGCAAAGGCCTTCGGACGAGACGATGTGAATGGGATCCGGCACCGTCGTAGCGAATAGATTTGATGTGTTAAATTGGGAAATTTCAATTATTCAAAAACGTTCAGATTCAGATGATACTATTATGAAGTATTACTATGACCGTTCATTTGGAAATGATTTTTTTTGCGGGCATTTGCTTATTGCTGTTTGGGTAAATACAATTAAAAATACATGATTATTTCTTACCAACGGCAACAAAACATATGTGGATCAGTACAACTGTTTACTAGTTCTGAATATACTCAAAATATTTATTAATTGATGAGGAATAAATTATTTAAGGATCAAAATGTGTCTATTGGCGGCATTGTTACATAAATAAGTTTAAAAAAATACATTTTCTGCTAGCACTTCAGCGTAAATGACGGAATATTTCATTTTTATAACTAACTTTCTAGGTGAATTGGTAGATATTCAATCTATTAGGAATATGATATTATAAAATTCCTTGAATATTAAAGGCTTAATATTTCACATTTTACACAAATGACTCTAAACTGCAAGGGAATATACTGATGAAAGAGGAGAGTGACGGTACGAAAGGAAAGGTCGGGCGATAAGATGATTCGCACTCCTGGAGGAGATCGCCGTAGCCTAGGAGTTCATATCAACATCCGAACTGGCCGCCGATCCTTATCGCGGCGTCAGGACGCGAGTGGGCGTGCGAAGGGACTTAAATCGCGCTGAGACACGGGCGTCCTCCGTGTCGGGTGGCGTGACAGTGCACTCGCGGTGAGGAGTATGTCGGGTGGTATCACGGGACATGACGTTGAAGCACGAGGGTCTTGGATTTCATCCGTGGAGCGTGGGTGCCGTGCGCGTCGCTTCGCAGGAGTCTCGCGGATCTGAGGGCGATGGAGCCCGATGGTGGGCGCGGCACCGAATGCCGTAGCTAGCCGAGGGTTAGCACGATCCAGTCTAGCGACTATTTCTGAACAATATGAACGAATTAATGTAGATGATTGAAAATACATAAAAAAAATGAAAAAGATAAAGTTGGAAAATAAATATTTTGATTAACTATCTTGTTAGATAGGTACGTGGTAGTCCAGTGGTTAGAGCGCTGGATTGCTGGTCGGAGGGCCGGGGTTCTATTCCCATCGATGCCTCTTGGCACCCTCAGCTTCACCCAAGTCGTGTACCATTTTTCGGGTACCAGGTTATCCTGGTAAATCACAGGTGGTACAGGGAAAGGAACTGGCCACACTACCCTTATGTGTGTATTTCACACGCCGTTGGGCTTAATACTTGGTGAGCTTTACCCTCAACAACCAAACCGACCTTCGGGTTGACTACTGTGATTTTGATATTGATAGATATGGAGCAACACGAATCAACTTAGCTGTCGTCATTTCTTTACGGATGGGTCTCGCCAACAGTTGAGGAAATATTAAGGTGCATTTTTTATAATTAATTAAATTATTCATCGAACGTGGCATAATTGCCTTTTGCCATTTCATTTCTAAGGTAGCTAACTTAACTGTCAAAAATTCACTCAATGATAAGGATGTAAATTAATATCTTTCTCTATTTTCATAAGAATTCTTAAACCATTTTTGGAGAGCATATTTCGATTTCACATTATAAAGCGGCTCTAATTAATTTGTCGTAAAACTAATAGCTTTATTCAGAGTAATTTATACTTTAATGCAAACGACGTAAATTTCTTCACGGTGAAAAATAAGAGATTAAAATTAAATGTATGGTTACAATTTGATATTCTTTCAAAACTGCGCACTTAGATGTAGCCACTTGATGAATAATTGTTTTGTAAATAAAATCTGCTACTTTTCCACTTCGTATCATAAAGGCACTTATGCGAAGAGGAGTGAGAAACGGCATGAACTCGAAAATTGGAAGCTATCAAATTCTGTAGCACCAAGGAAGAAAATGACGTCTCTTCAAATCGTACAGTTGACGATTAACGATAAAAACAAAACGAACTTTCGATTTTCAAAATAAATAAAAATGAAATAGGCTATAGCACTCGTTTGTTTCCTGATTGTGTGACTCTAAATGTATTTTTCATGAAGAAAAACTCAGCACACATACTTTTGGTTTACTATGTGAACTCCTTCTTTAAATTGGAAATGATATTTGCAACTGGTGTCTCTCGCCAAATTCAGTTTGGTTTAAGATATGGATGAGACCGGTTTGATGAAAGAACGAGAAGGGGTCTATGATCTCCGCCGCGGTAGGAAACGCAGGTATTGGTGCTCGTCCATGCATAAAGTAACACCTTTCACACTAATGGACAGTTCGTGCGGGTCTTCGTCATGGGGCCCTCTTATCTTTTGGTGGGCTGAAAGGGTACCCATGATAAATTTTGTTTGACCCTTCAGCCCTTCTTTTTAGGTGATCTCATCGCCTCTGTCGGTCGGGGCAACAAGTGGCCTGCGCTCTATATCTGGGCGTCGAATTTATAAATGTCTCCAAACAAGCGGGCTCATTGCGAGGCTTTGTACATTATTTCAATTCCTCAGTGTCAAATTCTGGTCTTCGAAATATGTGCGATGTGTATCATCAAAGGATGGGTACGGCAGAGACCTTTCGCACGTTCTTAGTTAATAAAGAATATTACGTGGAATAAACTTAGGTACTGATATAATAAAAAGTAACGACACGAGAATTACTGGGCAAAAATTCCAATTTAAGCTTAAAATAATAAATATAAATAAAATATATTTTAGTGGAATAGCTAATTAAAAAGAGAACGTAGTAGTATATATAAGTAATTTTTCTAGTAGTCATCATTTCCGTTACTATGAGAGAAGTATAGTTATTAGTTATACATATAGTTATTTTTTTGCTATAGTAAATTTCAATATTTATCAAGGTACGCAAAAATAAAAATATTTCGGCATTAGGTAAAGGAAGAAATAGTGAAATGGATTCTTGAACTTACAGAAGCAAGACGAGTTTTTGTGTAAACTTGACTATTCAATAATTGTTGCATGGGAAAAATTGTGATAGTTAAAAATTGGATCAGTACAATTGAAAGATCATCCTTGCTTATAAATTATTTTAATTAATATTCAGAATTATTTTTCGTGTGGGCATCATAATGATTCTGAGAATGGGACTCAACTTAAGCATGAATGTGAGAAATTGAAGAGAATTGAGTAGTCTCGCTGCTTGAAGAATCGCACAATGGCCATCGGACTCAGTTTATACCGTAAGTCACACTTTCATAAGTTTTTTTAACGGAGTTGTTGCCTTGATAGATTGTACTAGTATTTTTCAGGCCTTGGAATTTAGGGCTTATTTATTTTTATTTTTTTATATATTTCGTTTAGTTTTCATTACCTTTATCTAATAATTTCAATCGTGCGGTGTTACTGCCCTCGGGTCGTGCGTTTGAAATATAGGGAACGTTTACACATGTTCATGCACGTTTTAGCAATACTAATTTAATATCACTCATGGACCACATCACACCACTTCTTATGGCATAGTTTTCCGTTCAGGCAAATCCTCAAACAATCATTTCATTTCCTGGCTGAGAATATTTCATCGAGCTGCGTTGCATATGTCAATCTTGAGTAGTTTCATTGATCATGCATGTGAATTCTGAGTTTAAAAAATAAATATATTCTATATAATTTCCAAAAATATTTAAAGGTATTCATTAATAATTTATCAATTTTTAATTCTGTTTGATAAGAAGACTATTTTGACGCAAACGTTTTTCCTGAACGTTTTCGTGTCTCCTGAATTCCTCTTAGTTAGAAAGCATAATAAAGAGGAGGATTTATAATGATTCCAGGGGCTTGATAAAGCAAGTGGATCTGGGCTATGTTATCCTTTGTACTCTGGAACTCTGTTTACAGGAGTAAAATAACTATAATTTTATGCAATCAGAACATTGAAGCTGAAATACCAGAGTTGTGCTAATCCATCGCTAACTAATGGGACATTCAGGAGACACTCCCCAATTCTCGGAGATCGAGGGCAAGCCGTCGCGTACGGATTAAAATCAACAAAACATAAAAAGCGAAGATCGAAACCTTTACCAATCCAGCCTAGAAATCGAAGGAAGGTTAAAAAATGAGTACTCACCGCAATTATGGTCTTGATATCTATTCGCATAGTAGACTTTCAGGTCCTAGCAGCGGCCAACTTTCAAGGCTGGCTGCCCCACGCCACAAGGACTCCTCCTTAGGTGCGTTCTGCTTTCCTTCCTGTTCTTCCGCCTCCCAATCTCTTTCTCTTTTATCTCTTCCCCTCTGCTTCTCTTCTCTATTCCCTTTTTTGGTTTCCTAGTTCATGACATGGCGAGGCCTCCCTCCTCCTTTTCTTGGACCTACGAACGAGGAAAAAATGTACATTAATAAAAATTGATTAAGTCTAGCACATCACATTTCAAATTGTGTCAAACTAAGGGTAGACGTCCTTTCCAGAAGGTTAATTCACGAGAAGTTAATGCCTATAAACAAATGATTAAGGGCCTATTTCCTATGCCGCTGGTCTCTTAAAGTCAGCTACCAAGTAGGTGAGTGGCGACTATTTCCAGCTCATGAGGAGATTGCTTTTTCTTAGTTTCTAGGCGTAGCCTACATGACATCCCCTTTTTCTCTTCTGCTGAATTATTTGGAATTGTTTGAAATAGGTTTAACTGATGGAACAGGTTAAGTGAAATATTCCGCAAAAGTAACTGGTTCGTTCCGGTGAGAAAAATATAATGATTTATGAACCAGGAGATTTTAAGAAAATACCGAGAATTATACAAATCGGGAGATGATAAAATATTATATTCAGTAGAATATTACTTTTCAAATTTCACTAAAAAACACTTCCAATTCTTTCCACAAAAGTGTGACATTTTCTAATGGTCGTGTTATCATTTTGTACACCCCTCAAGTCATAAAACAACATGCATGAAGAGAGGTGCGAGAACCTAAAGTAGATATTTTTTTCAAATTGGAGTGCGGTTATAAAAGGTGACTCGGCTGTTTGGCACAACATATGAATCAGCGCGCGCTTAAAAAATTCAGTTATCATTTTCATTTCTGCCTAAACAAACTAGTGAATCATTCCCGGTGTTTCCCTTTAGTTCCACGCAAGTAAAATTCCGGGTCAAAATAAAATTACCTCATAACGTCGCAATTTTTCTTTGCTTTCCCATTTGATTTATGTTTTCAGTCGCGTTGAAATGAAAAGTATACAAATTACACCAGTTTTTGTCTGATCATAAATAGCCAGCATACTTTAGAAATATTCTATATCATATTCAGCGTATTAAATTCTGGAAAAGCATTCTTTCATCTCCATGGAATATTATTAATTTTTTTCGACCTGCACTCGTAAGTCACGGTAACTCGTATTATAACCCGTAAGTCCCTCGTGTAAGTGTGCATGTGTTTTTTGATCATTCTGTTTAAGAGCAATGGTACTGTGGAGGTTTTCTGAAAATTTTGACAGATATGGATAGCAGATTTTTTAAGAACTGAGATAGAAGGTGACAGATGCGGGTTCGTACCTCAAATTCAGGCGTTAACCTAGTGTCGTGATTTCGAATCATAAAAAAATAAATACCTGCGAAGCAAGGAGCGTCAGCTCACCTTATATTTTGGGCTCTATTTGCTTGGATGAAGAATCTTTACGTTAATTAATAAACATTTCAACGGTGGAATGTACCTACTATGATCATACATCAGCTATCTCATCAACTAGTTGATGATCTCATTTTTTTGTACATTAAAATAAGAAAACGTCTCGCGTATCCGATATTTTCTAATTTATCGTCTATTAAATATATATATATATATATATATTTACGCTTAGTTTGACAAGTTTAAAAACGGTAACTAAATTAATTGCGTCATATTTCCGGGCGAAATCTTTCCTAAAGAGTAAAGTGCAAAAATCTTGATTATTTTTTAATGTTTTTAATGTCTTCATATTCAGAGTTTCCCATTGAATCTTGAAGAATTTTATATACATGGCTTTTACGCTTACTTAAGGGTCTAAAGGCTACTTTGTGACGTCTCCGTTTTCCATTATCCTTGTGAGAGTCACTCAGCTACGCAAGAATTAAACGTTTTTCAAATGTAGCGGAGCTCCCTTTTGCCCTTGAGTTATCTCTCTTTCGTTTTCCAACGTTCAAATCTCAGTGATTGATCCTATTATTCTATATTCTTTAAATGTTAATCATGCAAACTCGTTATATAGAGTAGTTAAACAGCTTTTTTCCTATTTCTTAACCCTTTCTTCTGAAATTGGTGTTGCTTGAATTGATAGAATGAGGCCATAAATCCATTTTCAGAGAAATTTATATCAAGCTGGTGTCTTCACCGCTAATTTATTTTAGTGCTAAAGAAGTATTTCCCAATCCGTGAGCGTGGAACGCCCTACTGGAGCAGTCTGCACGATTGTGTGGTCTGTGCCACGAGACTTTTGGTTACCACGTTTTTTCCGCCGAAACGGTGATATCTCGTGAAGAAAGTGAACTGATTTTGTAATGTACCCTACGGTTATAACGGTTTCAGGTCAAATTGAAAGTATTCCTTTTTGGGTAATCCGTGTGCCCTCGTTTGGTAAACACCATCTCTTAAAGATTATTATTATTATTAATATTAATTATATATTAGCCCAGGATTTTGGTGGGGTTGTGTAGGCGTAGTTGAAAATCAAGGGTTTCCCGGGATGACTGTTGTACGAACCTAAATTCGAGATATGATCATGATGGAATCAAAGTCATGCAAGTGCAGTAAAGTCTAGTAAAATTTAGATGCGTCTTCTTTTATTTTCATAGGAATGCACTCGCCAAAATGGATTCTGTTTTTTTTATCAGATTTCATTTATCCAGTATTATGCCAATCTAGGTAGTCGTACAGATTAAAAGTGTTATTTATATACTCCCTAAAATATTAGGTATGTTCTTGGAAAAATAATTCGTTGATGAAAGGAATTGTTTTGCATCACTGCTCTTTAGTTTTATGGAATTTTCTTTACTTAGCACTGTTTATACTACTTATACATTAATGGCCATATCTGCATCACTGCATTCGCATTACATTTGGAATTTCCAATAAATAATTCACTTGAGTGGTATTTAGAATTTATACTAGAGTTAGTCCGTCTATCGTTTCCTACCACTAAACAATACAGCCATGCAATTTTAGTACAGCTTGACAAGACGTTCATGCTTCAATCTAAAGTGGTATTTTTCTTTTATTTTCCCTATAACTTTATTTTTCAATCGAGGGGAAAATTAGAAGCTACTTGGTATCATAGGGAAAGCCCAGTGCTGTTTAAAACCTATGACAATGGAACCATCAACTTCCGTATTTTTACGTGTTTTGGATAGGCCTACCAATCGATCAAACCGCCGGACTTGCCGTATCATTACCGACTTCCTTTTTCGCCTGGGTTTTCCCATTTATACGACTGGGCATCTGTTTCCTTCCTTCAATCATTCGGTGAGAATTACGTACGTCCGGCATCCTTGCTTCATTCAAAATACCAGTCTCGGCACCGATATTCGCCCTCCTTTATGCCTTCGTCCCCTGCCTCAAAACCTTCGTTCGCCATTCTTTGTGTGTCCCAAAGACCCGTCACTCTCTTCGACGAAAACGTATCCATTCATCCTCTTATGAATGACGAGCGGGTGAGAATTGAACCATTCTTGAATGCAACCCCGTGGATGAAAAGGCCTTTTTAAGATTCAGCTGGAATGGAAGCCCTAATATCAATACAGTTGGTGTATGATTATATGCGTATTTTCAAGAAGTTTCGTCTGTTGCATCAGCGATAAAAAAACATTGAATACCTTGGCAATCTCTACTTTATTGATAGCAAATAAAGTGAAAGAACCACCTTTCGAAGGCACAACGCCTTCAATCCTACACATAAATGGTAGCCATAGCAGTTTTCCTTTGTGCTTTGACAGATTCAATCACACTGGTCGCTCTTACCGCGTATATAGGAAACCACAATGAGCATCCCAGCGGCAAAGAGATGCGAAACCGGAGAGTTAGCATTCGTTTTCAAGTAAGCAAGCAACCTATCTTGTGATGAAATAGGCAAACTGAGCGGGTGAGATTAGTGACTGTTTCCGTTATTTACTATCTCCGTAAGGTTTTCATTTGGGTGATCAAATTGGAAATTCTTTTGGGAGTGTACTAGAGTAGAGTAATATAAAAGATGTGGACTTTGTGCAATGATGGCAACATTAATTTTGGTAATTGCTGAAAATAATAAGTCTACAATATGAATAAATAATAAAATAATCTCGAAATTTCATTGAATACGTAAGTCTCATTAAATCCTTATGAATCTAAAAGTACCATGCGAATAAATAACTGGAGTGTTTTGAGTATTTGCCAATGAAAATTGCCACTTAATAATTAAGTACCCGGAAGACAGAATTATATCCAGTCAATGGGGGCTTGGTGTTAAATTTCCTATGTCATTTTTATGTTTGCTACGTTTTTTTCCAAAGAGTTTGCTAAAAACTCGAAATAAAATTTAATATTGTGAGACGAATCCGATAAAATTAATAATATAGAAATTAATATATATCGAAAAAAAGTTGAATGATATGTTTTATTTTATTTGCCTTGGAGCGAGAACGCTTGAAATACAATTTTATTCTCTCATAAACATAAAACAGTAGAACAATCAGTCAGTGCCTCCGCATTGAATTTCCTCAATTTATATATCACCACCCTTAAATGTGTTTCCCAATGTCGTATCGCTTTATTAAACCTTTCCAAATTTCATCACATCGAAATCCTTAGTCCCGTTTTAAATAAAAAATTTACTCGCTCTATAGTGCGTACAGGATTTTTTTCTTTCTGAAAACGGAGGAAATTCCTCTTTGAAGAATATCGCTTCCATTTAGACCAAACTAGTACGATGATGAGAGTCAGGAAAGAGCTTTTCCTCACCAAAATCTTTTACAGATTATGCATAATTATGAATTGTGGGTCAGACGATCACATACAGCTTCCAAATGTCATTTATCCATTAATATGGCCATAAAATATCTTAATCCATACAGACTGAGATTTTCATCCTCATTGATACCTACCTACATAAAATACAAGCATCGGTGAATTATACTGTGGCACCAAGTTGATGGAAAATTACGATTTCAAAATGTGTGTGGAGATAAATGCGTATAGATGATTGCCTTTATTTGAGGCGAGATTGGGATCCCATACCATGTCTTATTTTCTGCCGAATGCCTTTCAAGGTATGAAAGTAATGTGAATGTTAATGTGAAATTCAAAAATAAACTGGTGAAAGAATAAAAGGTACATAAATGTAAATGCAGAGGTTTAACTTAAAATCAAAGAATGGCGGAATTCCGTAAAAAAGAATTTAAGATGTGGGGAAAACGCCTGGGATTATACATTATTGTATTACACGTAGAACCTTAGAGAAAAAACACAGTGAAACCACACAGCTTAGGTGAAGAAAAGACATTAATATCTCAAGATGAACTTCCAATTAAATGAAATAAAAAAATCAAATTACATTTTATTAATTTGAAAGAAGACAAAATTTAAACCCTGCTTAATTGTAGCAATGAAGACTTATATTATGCAAATATCCACAGAGCTAATGGTAGGCACATTGAAAATAAAAGAAATAGTTTCAAACGACACGGCCAAACTCAGGTTCTTCTCCGTCTTAAAGCTCGTGAAATGCATACAGCATGGCTACAAATGTCCGTTTAAGCCCATATTGAGCGTAAATAACTTGGATGCGTATTTCTGGATGGGCACTGCGTTGGCATTTTCCCCTCAATCTCGACCTTCTTTGTCATCAATCATCGTCATCAATCTTGGCCCCATTTCTTTTCCATTATTGTCCTTCTATTTTGCAGATGATACTTCAATGCTATACAATTGTTGGTAATATGGCAAACGGACTTGGCATACACAGATATTTATTGAAAATTGGTTATGAATATAAACCCTGATGACTTGGGTCATGGGAAACCTAAGAAGAAGTAGAAGGCTTGTGGGAATTCTATGTTCTTGTGACGAAAGGCGCCAAAAAGACGAAATAAAATAAGTAAGAGAGTAGATAAAGTCGAAACCACAAAGACTTGGAAAAATTTGCAAAAAATACCTTTATATCAATAGTATGACGCTGTCAACGTTCGAGTGTTTAACCGTCTTATACCTATCCCACGTCGTTCATCTTACGTTGGTATTGCGCATAAGGCGCTCCATAGGTTTTATCGGTAATCTACCGGTTAAGGCAGGTATCTGATGGACACAGACCTGCAGTAACCCATTCTTCATTTGTGCATACCTCATGCCTCCTTTCATACCATCTAACATTCCAAACCTCTTCCTCCCTCTCCCTCGCTTACCCAACATTCTATTCCCTCTATTACATTCTTTAACAATCAATCACCACTCAGCACGCTCTACATCCACTTTTACCCTACCATTCCCAAAATTTCTCCGTTCGTTTTCCTTTCCGTCCATTTCACCTTTTCCATTCTCCACACCCACATGTCAAACGCCTCCAACCTACGCTTTTCATCATTCCTCAACGACCAAGTTTCCGTGCCCTACAAAATTTTCTCCTCCTCGTTCAAGCTTCCTTACATAATTCGATTCCTCTTCTAATATCCATACCACAATGCCCACCTTCGTCCGAAACGCTGCCTTAATACCCAGTTAAAGTGTTCTACCTGCTCAAACTTATGCTCACCCACTTTAATGTTAACCTTTAGTTTCCTATGCCTCGAAAACCTCATGACCTTCGGTTTCTTCTCAGTTATTTTCATCCCATACCTATCACACTGGCTCTCTAGTGAACTAAGAAGTGACTGCAACTCCTTGGCTGATTGGTTAACTAAGGCATGATCGTCCGCAAATCTGACTGATTTGATGAGTTTCCCACCTACTCTTACTCCTACCTCTAGTTCTTCCCACGCCTCACTTACCATTTTCTCTACGTTTACATTGAAAAGCACTTGTGATAGCGGACAACCCTGTCTTACCCCACGACCTACTACTGCCATGTTTCTCCATCCGCTACCATCACCTGTGCAGTCTGAGACATGTAGAGGTTTCGAATAAGTCGCCTATCCCTCCA
>LYUA01000505.1:68499-82592 GCA_002093875.1 Calopteryx splendens | reverse complement strand
TATATATATATATATATATATATATATATATACATACACACACACATACATACATGCATACATACCCGAGCCCTCCGGTTAGTAGCTCAGCGCTCTACACACTGGACTACAGCGCCCCAAAGTATATACATAAGGAATTGTTACGGAGCTGAATGTGAATGTCTGTAGCTTTTGTTGAAATTTTCCAATGCTGATGACTATCATATTTTATCTTCTATTCAACATTTAATTAACAATTTGTCTTCCTGATTCTTAATCAAAGAAAACCAGTGTTATTTAGGTGGCCATTGCATTTTCACATTTTAATTGACCAATGGAAGTTTTTTGCATGATCATGAAGTAATTTGTCAAAAATAAATGTTAATTTCAACTAACAATCAAAAGTATTTTGCGCATTTGAATTATATTTAAAATTGAGGAAAATGCCCCAGATCCATTGAAAAGGGAAGAAATAGCACACACTGCTTCCCTCATTTGTAAGCGTCTGAGGAAGCAATAATCACTCAGATTTTCTGTTCCATAGTAAAGAAACCTTCAGTTTTCCTCCTGGTAATTAAAAAAATGGATTATTTCCACTTCAGTCATTTTAGTACTATCTTTCGACCTTGAAATTATGACCACAAAAGGTAGTTCCTTAGACAACTATGATAATGTTTCATAGCCAGCTGTGTGAGTTATGTTTTGTAGGGATAGTTATTTAGATTTCATTCCACCCCCTAGGCACATTAGAAATCAGTCGGGATCCGTCGCGAGCTTCCGACCTTTGATCGAAAGACCCTCCCATAAGGCACTGAAACCGTCATTCCTCTCCCTCAAATGCCATCCCAAGCGCAATCAGTGGTTAATTCTCAAACTTTCCCATTACCTTTGATCAGAATTTTCGCGCGAATGCAATACTGTCGAAATGGTTGTCAACTATCATTATGGTACTCATGATTAATACGGTATGTTTTACAGGGAAAGTAGATGTTTTGTATCAAGTTTCTCCATGCTCATCGTCATTTCTATAGTTTATCAATTTCAAAATCCCGTTATTTAGGGGATATTAGAAAGGGCATACATTTTAGTGGCATTAGCTTCTTTAACTGTAACTACTATTGTCAAATTTTATATCCTGAAACTTGGTATCATATTGACAGCTAACAATTTTTTTATTTAAACATTATCACCTCTCGCATCTATCTCTTACAATTATTAATAGCAACACTATGGGAATATATTTCTTAGTGTTGCTGTTTGATGATATTCCGTTCACTTGTATTCTTAATCCGTATTTCTCATTTTAAAACTTAGGAAACGTTACGAGTGTGTTCTTATTTTTGAATTAAAATCGCGCTGAACGTTTTCAGGACCCTTTTTAAAGATCACACTGAAGAATTAAGATGAATGGATTCAAAAACCGCCTCAGTGTCTTGAGTCGAACTTTCTATGCTAAAAGGGGTAAATAAAACTAGCAATCAACAATCGGTGCTTAGAGCTGTTTGAGCTTCTTCCCATCCGCGCTCTCTGTCGTATCGTATGCCGTTGAGGGGAGGAATTTAGGGCAGAGCCCCAACTTTTCAAAGCGCACCATTTACGAAGAGGAACCCTCGCCCTTCATATTTCCTTTTCACAAGATCAGAAAGAAAGGAGAGAAACAAAACGTCGCTTTTCCCATTGTTCTGTCGCCCCCTCTGGGGTCGAGCCGTGTCACCTCGATTACCGCGGTGGTCGCCGCCCTACTCCAACTCAGGTAGGGTTTCGTATGTTTATGACATTCGGAAGAACTCCAACTGCATTTAATGGACCGATTCACTCGGAAAACGACGAATGCAAGGTCTCAGAAAACATCGCCGTGGGACATTTTAATGCTCCCTCGAGATTCATGTGCCGTTAAAATGCTTTCTGTTTTATTTTTTTCCGCGCAAGCGGGTGGACAATATTGATGGTGACGTCGCTCCTGTTTAACATTGGAGCGAGTTTATTTTTATGCGAATGTGATGGGTGAAGTGCTTGCTATGGAAACAATAAATATTAAATATCGCAAAGATATTACAAAAGGCAACTGCAGTCCGATATTTATATCATGCGGTAATGCTGGATGCATTAAAAACCAAAGAGCTCAATCGTATTTCATTATCGACAGATAGCTAGATAGTAAGCTGAAGCTAAAATATTTTCAGTGATGTATAAACGTCAAAATGTTTTTAACCTGAAGGACTGAGTACGTAACTCCATTTGAAAACCCAAAAAGAAGTGTTGAATAAATTATTTTAGATGGCATCCTCTTAAGCGTTCTAAATCCTCTCTTGCCCATTGAAATGATGCTTAGTTCCTTATCGGCATTAATGAACGGATTAAAAAGTCCAGCATATCTAGAGAATCTGAATCGGATGAAAAATGGTAGCGTAAGCACTTGAAGAATAAAGGGGATTAAGATCTATTCTGAATGGTCGTTTTTCACATATGTGTCGTAAAATATCCACGATAATGCCGTTTCATGCACCTAACTTTGAAGATCACGGGAATTAAAAAGAAAGATTTTTTGGAAACGTTTCATTTAGGAAACTGGAGGTGACGGTACCAGTTATGATCAAGGCGGAAGGGAGGATATATTTGAAGAGAATCCAAGTAGTGAGCATTGCAAAGATAAAGTACCTAAAACACTTGCTCCAACTCGCAATTTGCTGTTCGTATTTTTACTGAAACTAATTTTCATTGCAGAAATTGAGAATATTTCGAGTGTAATTTTTGGAAATTTATTGGAATTAATTTATGTTTTCAATTGAAAGTAAAATAAAAGAGAGGCTACTTTTGAAGTATCGTTTAGTTAATGCTTTTCGTGCAGGACATTGCCCACGAAGGGATTTTTAGTCTTGGAACGGTGTAATGTGAGAAAACTATGAAGGCTGCCAATCGAAGGAACTCTTAAGCCAATAAAGGGAAGGGAGTACTCATAAATCCACTAGTATTTCGGTCGCCAAGTGACCACCCTCAGTTAAGTAAGTGTATAAGAACAAAGAGAAGTTATGTCCGTGAAGAGGTTTGAGCAAGTCGGGAAGCTCACTGAAGATGGTCACCTGGCGACCGAAATCCTAGTACCTAGGTATTCTCTTCTCTGTATTGGCATAAATGTAATTTCGATTTTGACTAATAGCACACCTAAATACTTTGTTTTTTACCTCTCATGTAAGAAATATATATGCGTTGGATAGTGGATAACCAAATAATTTCTATAATATTTTTTTCTCGATCATTTGTTCAAGATTTTTAATTTCGAGTTATAAATTTTGAATGTTTGACTGAGCGAATAAAAATACGTGTATCTCAAGACGCTTTGAACTAATTTCAATCCTCAATAGTCCAAATTTTTTTCCTTTAGTTTTTCTTCGAAGAGGGAGAAGCAGGAGAAGTGCTCCATTTGTGAGAAATATTGAGGTGATGTCAGGTGTAAATATACTCGTATATCATTGCAGAATTCTGGAATTTGGATGGGATTTACAGCTATAAATCTAATAGCAGTTTTGGGAGTTGCTATCGTTCACTCTCACGTCCAGTTATATTTTTGGTCTTTAACAAAGAACTCCTTTCCGTGATTTTTAGAATTTTTATGCAAAACATTAGATGGAAAAGAGAAGTTCTTCATCAAGGGTTACAAATGTTGTAAGTGATTCATAGAAGTTGAAGGGCATAGCAACATAACAAGTGGTTAACTTGCATTTGCTAGTATCCACCGCGTTAATTTATTCGTTTCATACCTTAGTTTACATATTCTGTTTCAGTTAAACGAATATAGGGTATGAAAATGGCAGCATTAGACATTTTTTAACAGTTTTTATTGTGAAAAGGCTGTAGCATGGAAAAATACAAGAAAGGGTGAAATGTGCCGCTTTTGATTTTGCCGCTTGTAATCGTGGCAATCACATAGAATCATTCAGGCGTCCTCTTCTACGAACCAAAAATTATCATAAAAAGCCACATTAGTCAACCCGAAGATTGGTTTGATAGGTGAGGGTAGAAGTCACCCAATACTAAGCCCTAAAGGCGTGTGAAATTCACACATAAGGGTAGGGGGGCAGATCCTTTCCCTGTGTCGCCTATAGTTTTCCCATGGTACTCTAAAAATCAAACATCTTGGGTGGAGCTGTGGGTTGCCCAGTGGCATCACCTGGAATCGAACCCGGGCTCTTAGGTTAGTAGCCAGAATTTATCAAATAAAAATAAAAATCTACACACCTAAATATTTAAAGAAAGTTATTGTTACAAAATGCTATGGTTTCCCACATTGGAGTATATTATTCTCAATTCCTTTCGTAGAAAGACCCCTGGGCGGTGAATAGACATACTAGAAACAGTAAATTATATCTGACATAACAACATGCCTATGTGATCAAATTTATATATTTATAGGATATTTTCATCAGTAGATTTTGCATGAATTCCCAAAGATCACATATAATCATATGGCATCCTTTTTATGCTTTGCTTCGCAAAGGTTAAAAAAATTCAGCCGAGATAAAAATTATATTCTCAACATGAAAATCGATGAGTGTAATGAGTGTATGATGCGCCACCTTTTCACGTCACCCTCAAAGAAACTTCGCCTAACCTCCTATTTCCCCAAGCGGATATGGGGAACTCCCAGAGTAAGGCATGCGACCCTAAAAAGATACAATGAATTTGAAAAAAATACTAATAGCCCTTAACATCTGCACGTTGCCGGGAGCGATAGCAAGCATTTGTTAAGACAATAAAATAACCACTGCCCCATTGGAGCAGAAGTGATTCTCGTGACTATTTCGTTTGCCATGCCCTTCCCGTCACAAATTTATTCCCCAAAAAATAAGAGGCGTGTGACCATGCGGGGAGGATCTATCCTCATTGATCTTGACTCTTCTGCGTGGGAATGTTATATTGATTTCGGACTTCAAACGATGCCGCCTCTGATATTGTTTTCGGGTTGAGAGCAGCGGGTAACTCAGCTACCCCCGAGCGCTAGAACTGTTCCGGGGACTTCTTAAATAGCAAATGTGTTGTTGATCTTATTGGGCGCAGGTTGGTCATATGCATGCACTTCGATTTCACGTCTTATAGACCCCCGAGTAAGACCCTGTTCAATTTAAAAGTGTTGAAAAATTTTGAATGTGTATAAAATAGCGTGCAGTCTCCGCCATGGTGTTTCTGGCGAGTGGGAAGGGACCGGCGACTATGAAAGGAAAGGTGGTCGTAAATCACGTCCGGTGAATGGGTTGGGAAGGGGGGTGGGGAAGGGAGGGAGGCGTGATTAGGGGAGTGGTGAGGAGGGAGGGAGAAAAGCATGCGATGGAAGTGAGAGGATGTGGTTTGGGATCTTGAGGACACGTGGAGACGAACTGAGCGCATCTGAGTAACACCGTGGATATAGGCTTAGGTGTATCAACATTGCATATCGTCTACTTACCGGCATGGAAAGCATACTTATACGCCTTTTGCGTAAGGAAGAGTGAAAATCTGCTGATGACCAACTTGTTCGAGTATTTGAAGGATGGTAGTTTTACTTGGATCCTACCAATATTTTCAAATTTATTCGTGGAGACAACCATTCTCACCGACTTCTTATTGAGCATATCGGAGGAGTAACCTTCAGTTGAAACATCTTACGTTTGAAATAATGAGCTTAAATCGCCAATCCAATAAACGGAATTGAAGTTAAGATAAAAGATATATAATAATGATAGTTTTAGGGGGATTAATCAATTTGTAAAATATTTCAGTAACTTAATACGTAGGATTAAAGACTCTGCACACAATTATTTCTTTTCTTAAGTCGCACTTTTAAAGGATATTCCTGGTGTATAGTATAGGATGCAAATAGTTACTCCTAGAGAGATCATTGAAAGACAAAACAACTTTATTTTTCCACGAGCTTTATTGAGCACAACCCGGGTTTCGACAGTTATTCATCTTCAAGTGAGCTACCATACCGGCGGTACCGGCCGATACCATCAACTATACACCTTCAACTATACTCCTAGAGTGACTGTAATCTGGGGTGCTATCTTGGGTCTTCACAACGGGCGAGTTATCGTTTTCACTGTTAACTCCATGGATGACGAGTATGCCATCACCGCTCTCCAAATTTCGCATAATGGAAAGCGAAGCGATCGTGGTGCTTCCATGGATCGTTGGAGCTAAGTCGAAAGGCCCGCGATTGCAAACTTTGCTGCTGAGGAAGGTCGCAGAATGGATGGTGATGAATGATTACGCACCAGGTGTTTTGTTTCAATGTTTCGTTCTCTCTTTGAAAAAAAATGCGCTCGTGATTGAGAAAATAGAAGCAATTTGAAGTTGTAATAATAAGAAATAAAAGTTTTTTTGCATATTTTGTTTTCAGCTTCCTTTGAATTAGGAATAAATCATGATGATAGGCCCTTTTAATTCTTCGCCTAGGACAGTGGTCTTATCCTTTTCAGCCGCCGGCTACCCCTAAATATTCAAAATGTGTTCTCTCACCCCGTTGCAAAAAAATCGAATTTTTATGCACTATGAAGAACAAAAATTGAGCTCCATGAACTGTATCAGTATAAATGAACTTTTTAAAGAATCGTTTTTAGTTAAAAAATGACGCCAAATACAGATCTATTTAGATAAAGTTTTTATTTATTAAATTGTATAATACTAAATTATTAATGACTTTTCTGCTGTTGTTTACAATCATTAATATATTTGAAACGGGTTTCTTTGTTTGAAATAGCCACGCGCATATCATCGCTCACATCAAAATGATTTCTGGTCTTTGTCTTTATATGTGCAAGTGAAGAAAATCCCATCCCATCACAAATGTAAGTTGTAGAAAATGGCGCAAGAATATGCAGTTCTCTCCTCGCTCTCTGTGGAAATGGCTCCAATCGAGCACACCAGAAATTTTCCTATTTCGCTTTTTGGAACTCCATTTCAATGTGACAATTTGCTTGTAATTCAATGGGATCATCTTTCACTGAAGTTAAGAGTCCATACAATCAAGATAAAAAGAAATGGATTTGTTACTTATTTTCCAGCTATTTCAATATCTAAATTAACTACGGCCACTGCTGTAGACTCCTTACCACTGAATTTAAAGTATTCTTTAAATTCAGTGTTAATGTTCTTGATTCTAGGGAATTTCGGTGCAACATACAATGTGTAATTATTACAGGGGCTACTTCTTTTTTTACATATGCAACAAATCCAGAATGTTTGCCTAACATACCGAGAGCACCAGCAGTACAAATTGTTCCAAACACATTGATTGGTATCTCATGTTTTAAAAAAATGACATGATTAAGTAATCAACTACTTTTGTAGTTACGTCCAATGGTTTATAAAACAAAAAGTCTTACATAATTTCTTTGTCTTTTACATAAAGGACAAACACCATTAGCTGACTACAACTATCTACTTCAGTGGATCATGCTGAATACCCACTTTCACGGGACAGCTTTAATGTTTTCTACTACTTATAGTAAAATATCTTGGCTCATGTTTTGTATTCCAGATCGCATCACATCATTTGATAGAGGCATTTGATGAATCTTCTTGTGTGCTTCCGAGTCTAAAACAATTTTTATAACTTCTAATACACACCGTTTAAATAATTTCTACACTATTGTCTGAGGCTTCTTTTTCTTGATACATACCTAGATATGCTACTTGATATGATGCTTGTAGCTAGGGTTTTTCAAATGATGTAGAAATGAAAGTAGTTATAGTACCACTCGTATTAAATCGCTCTCTCTTGGACTTTCAAGTGCTCAGCATCTTCGCTACCGTTCTGCATACATATTGAAATGTTTTAACAGCTTGAACAGTTTGAGATTGGAGTTGGAAAGTAAAGAACTCCAAAACATCCATTGCGGTCATTGAGTACCATTTTTCTCTGTTGCACAATTGAAACCATATCGAACATAGTCATCATTCCAGTAGCGGTTCTTCGACATAGCAATGGCAACTGAAATATGAGATATTTCCATTGAAATTACTTAATTCAACATTTCGTCAAAAATTTTAATTATTCTATTACAGTAAAAACTGGCTACATTTACACTTTAAAATAAAACAATAAGTATAAAATTAACTTGATTTTTCATAGTAATAAAACGAAAATAACCGCGTGCAGTCCTGTCGAATTGAGAAAATACTATGCAGGTATACCTCGCTTAACTTTCTATTGCGGAATATTATAATTGGAAACTTTGTTATCAGAGGTAAAAATCACATAAGAAAGGCAATGGCGTGATAGTTCTGCAGAATACTAAAACTCAAGAAATTAATTAATATAATAAGTTGAATGAATTATGATAAACGTACTATTCACAATTTCACCACTTAGAAAAAATTAATGAAAAAAGAAGCATCTTTCATACAATATTGACCTATATGATGGTTGTTATCACTCAGTCAATCAGTGTTCAGTGACTGATGGAAAACCAAAGGGGAATAAAGACGGCTTTATATGTGTTTAAAATCCGCGCGAGTTACTAAACTAAGTAAATTTTAACAGCTCCCTACATTTTCACGAATTTACAGAAACTTTCAGATGTGTTTAGTTACAGTGCAAGTAGAATTAATAGAGATTAGGGGATGTTACTCCCTCAAGTAGATAGACCAAGTTTATATGTACTGCACTAAACAAGTCACTATAAAGAAGGCACTTTACATCTACTGACATTGCTCTTAAAAACATCTGAAAGCTGCTTTCAAGTCACTATATGGGACCCAGTCGGTATAAGCACATCGTTTTCTTACACGCTAGCTGCAAATTATAGCTCTGTCATTTGGTTGATAAAGGGGTCGATTACGTTTAATTTTGCCCACAAACATGAAATATTAAAAAATAATGGTGTTCCTAATTGAGAAATATTTTACTGCAACATTAATGTACCTACTGAAAACAATCACAAAAAACAACTGCATAACAAATATTTTACTCTTTCGTCACTGCAACTATATAGTTGGCGATACATTTTTATCATTACGACTCGCACCACCTGAACAAGCTTCTCGTACCACCAGGGGTGCGAGAAGCTTGTTCACGCCTGGTTAAGAACCTCTGGTCTAGGAGAGTTACGTAAGATTTGAACTCAATATTGTATATTGATGGCGATTGCCGTTAGTTACGGAAATCTAATTTGGGAATTTGAATGATTTTTAGAAAGTAATCAGTACTTCCGTTACATACGAAATGGTCTCAAGAGATTTACTCCATCTTTATCTAGAGTTATCGGTATGTTATTAGAGTAAGTCCTGTTAAATGATTTAAAAGGCCGGTTATTAAGCAGTATACCAAACATGAGGCACAAGTATGCATTCCGAAGATGACTTCCTTTCGGTTTGAATCCTTGAAACATCAGGTTTCTTCCATTTCCCGTTTGAGCCAAGAGTCAAAGGGCGGAAGAACTAACATAAGTCGACTAACCCAAACACTCGAGAGCATTCTTGTCGGAGGAGCACGCACCTTAGAAGTGGAATAATTTACCCTACCGGTCACAGCCTAGACGAGTGTTTATAAACCTTAAATGACGCATTATTTAAAATATTGGTCTTTTACAGGGTATTTTCAGCATTAACCGCTTTCTTTTTCTGGGGATTCCAAGCGTAAGGGTTGGAAAGAGAAATTCTTTTGTCAGTTCCTACGCCCAGCCATATAACCTTTTTTATTATACATCTTGAGTAAAAGTATCTCCGTTTTAATGTTTCTTTAACAAATACACATCAACCGATTTTAGCCAGTGTAAACTATTTTCAATGCTTAAGCCCTCAGTTATGGCGAGAAATTAACCATTCTCTGTAATCATTAGATAAAGCAGTTCTCATTGAAGTTGTCCCAAAATATAAATCCCATCCTGTGTACCTATAGTAGTCTGCGAAAAGTGATTATGGTTTGTAAACATTTCAAGGAATATTTATCCAGTAAATAGTAATTTAAATCTGTCCCATCATAGACATTAAAAATATTTAATTTAAAAATTAGCATTTAATGAAGAATATTTCTAATGCGGCTATTTATTAACTAATTATTAACCATAGAAATGATTTCACCTTATTGTTGTTACTGATATTTTTATCTAGTGATATTTTTACCTAGTGATTATATCATTGACGTCCCCAGCAATAAATGTGATGATGTATATCTATTAATTTTATATTAAACAATTAGTTGTTTGCAGTAATTTACATAGTATATTAAGGGAGGTTACTTGTCCTTACAAAGGTATAGCAGTTTGTGTTGCATACTTTCTCATAATTACTGCCCCACTCTTCGTCTTCATTTTTGTTCCAGTGTTCTTTACTGGTTTCGATAGATCAAGCCGTAGTCGTTCCCGGTATTTGTTTAGTTCTGAGGATCGGCTTCAAAGGAAAGGCATGCATCCCTAACCTATTTTTACTCGATTGGAAAATTTAGAGCGTCTTTATCTCTTCCATAAACAACGCAAGAAGACAATGGAGGATTTGTTTTTCTAAAGAGACATTTCTTGGTGAAGTAGTTTTTTTTACACATCCCTGGTGGTTTAGATGGATCCAACACATCCTCCTTTTGAGGCCTAAAGCAACTCAGTCATTCCTAAGTGAGGATGTACAATGTATTATCTTTTGCACTGCAAATGTTTATGGTCCTTTGTTTACTAGGCCCGCCTCAGTCATTGGATACTGATCAGATATCCTTGTGTCTAAAGAAGTTAAGATTAACTATAAATAAAAATCGTTGACCACAGATGTTAACCTTTGAATGCCCATGATATGTATCTATGTCTATCGTTTAACGTCCGAGTCGTGAAAATTGTATTATCATTTAGCCCCTTGATGATTTATGTTTCTTAATGGGTGACAAGGGATTTTCGGTCTTAACATTTTCAACCGAGTTACACGGGAAATACGATCGGTGATACTTATGTGATGAAATAGACCCTGAATAAAATGAAAGCGTTATAATTCTCCGAAGTTTTGGCATCCATTGGAATAAAATGTTGCACAACATTTGTATTTTGTGGCTTTCGCTAAGTTCAGACATGTAGCATCAATTTTTATAAAGTTTAAAGGCAGTTTTAATTTAATATATGTGTCAGAATAATTTAGGAAAAAACATACTCGTACGCGAGCTGAATTCCATATTCCAAGCCATAATTTATGTAAAGAAGTAACAAAGTATGAACTGTCAGTTTCATTTCGCATTCATGCGCACAAAAACTGTGGTGCTAAAAAATTAATGGAATCAATTTAATGAAAGGAATTTACATAATTAAGTTTTACAATTTGATGATGGAGTTCCCTTCAGATTACTTCCGTCTGACATGATTCACTTGTCAAAATGTTTTTCATACTGTTGCGAGTTATCTGTGAATGTGAAATATTTCAAAGAATATAAAAGATGAATAGTTTATTTCAAAGATTAAAATGCATTATATTTAAACACAATGTCATATTTATTTTCTGTCGATTGCGTTAACTTGATTATTTCATTAAATGAGTAATATTTCTAATAGCTCTATTAAATATTGTACGCTTTCTTGTAAAAATAAATCTCTATAGAAGTTAGAAATTTTTCCTTAAAGAATATATATATTCAGCGGTATTTCATAAAAGCGTCGTAATTTCATTCTTGGCAGCCTAATGATCCTATTTAATCTCTTTTTTTGGGAATGGTATTAAACAGTGTTATCTAAAGTGATGTGGATTACAGTTAACGAACAATGACAGAGGAGTTGTTTTTTTGTAATATATGTACTGATAACCTGCATACGTGTGAGACAGGAAATCATGCCAACGAATTTATTTTGAAGTGCACGCTATTACACGCTAGGATGTTTCGCTGATATCTTCACGTGAGTTTGATTTTACCGAAACTGTGAGTTGAAGCAGATTAAGATAAATAAGATCAATGAATGTCAAGAAAGAATGATATAATTAACTAATGCTAACATTTGGGTTCATAATCATAGCAATAAAGACGATGTGAGTTATGAATTTTATATGCAAGTGAGAAAGCTGTTTGGTCACGCTACCTTTTCCACTAACATATGGTTGCACCGAGGGATTCAATTGATATAAAAATATATTTAAAATATTAATATTTTAAATACCTTAGATTCAGTATTACACAATCAACCCTGCTGGTTACAAGCATTGCAGTCGATTATGAGAAATTGATAAATGAAATGGTTATCATTTGACCGTCGCTGAGAAATTAGGTTAGCATTCACAATCTTAGTCAGAAGAAGAATGACACCTGATTAAAAAAATACAAGTAATTGTCTGAAGTACCTAATTTAAACTAGAAGCACGATCTCTTTTTGTAATTTAGTGTGTTTGACCGCAACGATGGGGGCCAAACTGTGACCCCCTATTTCAAGTTTATGAGTGTTTTCAGAGTCATTAGATGCCATGGATTATGCGTATATTTTGAGTCCGCAATGACTCTAGTTGTTTTCCTTCAAACTCTCGCGCCCTCCGGAGTAATTCCCCACGGATGAACTCCCTCTCGACACCATGCACACGAGCGTCACGTCCGCGGGATCAGCGTGACGATGCTTTGGGCGTATAGCGCAATTTACGCTCCACGGCACACGAATCGCCTATGCTGCGAATGCGGGAAGGTTACCGTGCGCGGGTAAAATGGCCCTTGGGTTGTCGTGGGCCCCGGGGTCAAAGGTGCATGCACACCCTCGGCATCTCATGAATAATTGACTCGCGATTGCGCCCCGTTTACCATAAAAGTGTTTGCATCAACTGCTCAACACATTATCGCATTTATGGCTAATGATACCCCTTGCGTTGGTTGATTAAGAGATTTGTGCGAGGTTGGGGTCTCAGTAATTTTTTATGAATTATGTTGCGGCCAGTTCCGATGTCACGCTAGTTTACCTGTGAAATCATCTGAATATTCTGATTTAAAATCACCGTTTTTATTCCTTTCTAAATATATCATCGTGTTTTTGGGATGCTTTCATTAAGAGAAACGTTTTCCACTTTGTTTCTAGGCCAAATTGAAAATACTCTGCATGGTTTTGGATAAACTTACTTGAATTATAGGTACACGCTTTTATATCAAACTAATGGTTTTCCAGTGTAAGACTAAAATATTGGTTGCTCTTTCGTCAAGAATAAAAAACTCTCTCTCCCATAGCACAAGAACTCCTCGGCCTGTTTTAATCATGCCTCGTTAAATCCAATCTTTGGTTAACGTCATCGTTTACTGTGTGTGGAGGTTACCAACAGGTACGATTTTATAAAACAGTTCTTACTTCTTAGCGAACGTAAACATGCTAACCGTATTAACTTCGACATTCAGTTAACTTGCACTATAACGGTCGGTTTGGACTTAACTAATTGATTGTAAAAATTATTTTTGAGGTTAATTGAAGGTTAAAGTTAAATTTTAAACCGAAAGTTAAACTTTTTGTACTAGGTACTTATTTTATTGGCTTTTACTCTAGGGAAAAAATTAATTTTTTGAAAATTTTCATAATAATCTTTTGAGTTTGAACCATGATATAATGCATCCACGAATTTGTCATATTGTCGGTGGCTAGTCAATGGACTCCCCACGTCAATTGCCGGGGTTCCATTTAAAACTTGGACAAAGATACTAGTTAATGAAATCCTTCATCCGATGATGCCTTAAATGCGGGCCATCTAAAGGCCTAATCCTATGAAAAGGTTCATAACATCGGTGGATCTTGATTCGTGCTTTATACTTCTCTATTTTCTTATTTGAAAGTATTATCTTTACTGGTAGTCTATGGAATGATCTAACAAGATTTTAAGATGTAAGGAACACCTACAAGGGTAATTTCTACCCGCCTTCATTTCATGAATTCTCCCTTCTATCGCAGTCTGCAACAATCCATTGCCACTCGAATAAGTCTTACATCCACTTTTCCTAACGCCTTCCAATTTCTCCTTAAACATTTATTTCTTCTTCCACCACGTTTGGAGCTCCTTCGTTCGTTTTCCTTCCGTCAACTTCACTTTTTCACCTTGCGCCCACCCTGCACCCCAACCGAAGGGCCCGGGTTCGACTCCCGGTGATGCCTATTGGACACCCTCAACTTCACCCAAGCCGTGTACCATTTTTCGGGTACCAGGTCATCCTGGGAAAT
>LYUA01000505.1:44060-61845 GCA_002093875.1 Calopteryx splendens | reverse complement strand
ATATGAAATTAGTGGGTAGTTTCCAATTTCTTAATCACGTTTTCTTTCCTCACAAATCTTTTGTCACTTTTTGCATTTATTGATGTACTTGTGAATGTGTTTGCGTGCGTGTTTGTCTGTCTTCACACAGTTTATTGCGTTCTTCAGAATCCGCCATTGATAAACGTTTGGAGACCTGTCACCATTATTTTCGGCTCCACCCAATGGAGTCGGCGAAGGCCGCATCACACGCTTTTATCGTGTGAGAAAACCGTCGGCACCCGTCCCCATTTACCGAATCCTTTCTCCCGGCTATCTGGCCTTCCAGGCGCCGCTATCCCTTGGCCACTCTTTTTCTTTTTAAGTTCCTCTACGAGGTCAGGCACGACGCAGGCGCTTGAACCGCTTAAGTATAAGCAAAAACTGCGAAAACAAAAACGCAGGAGGAAAATAAAGAGGTCTTCGTCGTAGCTTTCGGGGAGGGCTATAAATTATTCAGAGGAGCTGAGGCTGAAATGCTCAGTTTTCCATTCTTGAATCTTTTCGCGCTTTCGCTGCTCAAGTGGGGAGGGGCAGCAGCAGCCTTCCACCACAACCCGTGCCGGCCTCCCATCTCTCATACTCTTCCACGCAATCCTCACTACCTTAAACTCCTCTTTCCGGTCCTTTTAATTGAGCGTATCTTAAAGGCTTCGGAGTGGACCTAAAATGAGATACGGCTAATGCACGAGGATTCCGTATCATGGTCGTGGGTTATAAAACTGCTTGGAATACGTCAGAATGTTCTGAGACTGTGGGTGAGAAAAAAAGAACAAACCCAGATAGTAAAAGAGGGGGATGGTGATGTGGATGAAAGTCCCGGATAAAGGGACCGATTGGGAAGCGAAGTTGAAGGAAGGAAGAGTGTCGGTGGCTGACCGCTAGGTCGGACAAAGCAACGGTCTGAGCCGGGTTATTTTTAAACTTCAATTGGATTTGAAAATACGGGTTAGCACTAATTTACTCCAAGGTGGACCAACAGCTGCTTTGTCTTAAAAATCAAATGCATGCAATGAGTTTGAATGAAAAAAATATTATGCAAATAGAATAATAAAAATATTATGCAACACTAAGATATGAGTATGAAAAAAGGTCCCTTCATTTATACAAAAAGGCTTGTTCCCAAGCTGTAAGTATCCCCTTACTTTCTTCTGAAGACCCTGTTTTTGTTGGCTGACTTATATCGCGGAAATACATAAAGGGTATGAATGTAATTCACTCATAGAGTTATGAATGAGAGTTGTAAATTTGAGAAAAATCTGGGCTAACATCATATTGGAAAGGACATAAAGTTATCCATTACCGAAAGTTACGTGTTCTGCATTCGTAGATGATGACACATCTTATTTACGCAGAATTATACTTTATCTTATAATTAACACGAAGTTTAACCGAAATATTCCCAAGGATGATGGAAACGAATTGAAAAGTGACATGGGCGTGCAAATTATTAACGCGAAATTCGTAGACTTTCAAAGTGAATACGATTTAAATCGAGAAAGGGGGACAAGACTGTGGAAGTGGAACCATCACCACATTCAAATGTAATCTAATGGTATTCTGCGTGCAGCTCAAGTCTTATTTGGGAGTACACACTCTTCCTTCAAAATGCCTTGCTTTCAATATTCATGGTATTCGGTATGGAGCTGAACTTCATATTATCTTTTTAATAATTGTCCTATGAAAACATACTGTAGTGTTTCTTTCAAACTTTTTTGGTTAGACAAACTCTTGAGTGCACTGTGATGTTAATTGCTTATGAAATAGTTTTGAATATTTTTATGCAATATTTGCTAGCATTAAAAAATGAAATTAATCGTGAATTAGCTGTTCTTTATAAATCACACCTATCGATGAAGAAGTGAGGGGGTAACTAAATATGGTGGGTGATTCATTATCACGTTTTTCTAACAAATAATGTTTAAAAGAGCTCAAATTTACTTGTTCAGATAGCCCAAATTGAAACTGGGAAGTATTTCTCTTAAATCGAAATTATTAGTATACACTTTCCATTGAGTTCTCTATGTCGAGCAACTTTCTAAATTCTGGAATAGTTATTTCAAACTCGGAAACACAGTATCGCTCTATGGCTAAAGTATTGTTGTGTTGTCAAACATATAGCGTATTGTGGAATGTCATTCATTCCGATCATCCAAACTTAGATGTTGAGTTTGTTCACTTCTATATCTTTTGCAGCTTTTGTCATCTTTATTTGCTCCTCAATAGGTTCATCAGGTATTGAGTGCTAAGTTTCAATGAAATGTATAAAATACTGTTTTCATCTCGTCTATCCTCAAACAGTGGATTGCGCAGGGCACGCTTTCTAAGTTAGATCGATATAAAGTATAATTTGTGACTGCATGCATACATGTGCGGAGAGCATTTGGGAAGAATACTGTTTCAGGTGGGTTGAAGTTCGTCGGAGGTATTCCGAGGTACTTGAGAGAGTTTCAAACCCACGAAGAGTGAGCACGGTCGGGGTGAGGAATGAGGCGGATGCCACGTTGATCGCCTGGACTCCTATCGCATTAGAGTTGTCAAGCAAGCTTTCTTTGCTGAGGAGCAATGCTTTCGCGAAAAACTGAGAGTGCTTCCGGAAAAATCGCTTATTTACCTTGAATACCACAGTTCGTGATCACGATGTGAAGCCCGGATCATGACCCCTTCATACATTTTTTGAAACTCAAGCTTTTTTACGGGGAAGTATTTCAAAATATGGCCTTAGTCGAAGTTCAGCATTTTGGAACCGTCTTGATTTGATTCTGGAGTGATTTTTCTTTTATCGACATTATCAATTTTTCATGCATTCTAATGAATGCAGCAACTTTTGAAATAATCAAGTCAAGTTAATTATATCTTCCTAGGTAAGCAGTAACAAGAACGAAAAAGTAACGCCATGGATAACTGTAGGTTGAGTAAAGTGAAGAAAACGGATGCTATTTGATAAGGCGGATAAAATATACATTTTGGAAAATTACAAAGTTGATTGTAGTAACATTTGATATTTGGGGTATTTTTGATGCCTATGGTCACGTTGTACCACTGATTTAACTATAATTTGCAGAATATTGATGGGCAGCCGCCAACGTATATTACAAATTAGTGGCCCGTTGAATAAAGAGAATAAAATATTTTCATGGGGATTTTATCATTTTAATAGAATGCCTTAACGGCAGCACTAAGGCCGCTGCTAAAAGCAAATTCTAATCGATGAAAAATACACTTTTTTTACGAGGCGGTCAACCTCCAGTTTATAACGTAGGACTTGACTTACGCAGGTGGCACAGGGAAAGGAACTGGAGTCACTACTCTAATGTGTGCATTTTACGCGCCGGGGGACTTTGTACGAGGCGAAGTCTACCCTCGCCTATCAAACCAACCTTCGGGTTGCCTGCTGAGGTTTTTTCTAACGGATTCACGCTTGACTCTGGGATTTAATATCCAGAGTACACCTAGAGCTACTTTCGTTTTCATTAATTCCAGGTTCATGGTTATTGTTCCTGCTTTATTTTTTGTATTCCATAACTTTTTCAAAGTCTTTATGTGGGGATTGAATAGTACAGGAAACATTAAAATAAAAACCACGTTGGAAAATGCAGCAGAAAGATTTTTACAACATGAAATAATTATTTTGACATTAATCTACGCTGGGTTATTTTATTTTCATTAGGTGCATATTAAAACAAGTGCATAAATTGAAAACGACGTCGATGGGTAAATAGGATGGTAAATTTACTTAAAATAAGATACATAATATCACGAAAACACCCACGCATGACAGTAATGACTCATGTAAATGAGAAGACTGAGACACTGAATACCAGGAGAGATCGGTCAGCCAATCGAACAATGGGCAATAAAACGAAGGGTAATTTGAAGAAGTTTTCTAATCCGGGGTCAGTGGCCTGAATCTCAGTTGTGAAAATGTAGATTTGGAAGAGATAGCTGTGGATGAAAACCATTTGGGGCGAGGGAAGCGCATTGTGCTAAATACAACTAAAACGTAGGGAAAGGAGTGGCTCTAGTCAGCCGCTGGTATTTTTGTGCGCGCTTGATACGGACAAAGGAATATATTGAGGGAAGTCTGGCGCGAAAAGTAGTAATGTGTATCTTTATGGGTGTTAATGAAAGGACAAAAAGAATTTTTGGCAGTTCTACGAATTTATTTTTCCGGAAATTATCCCAGAGTCCTCTGCTTAGTGATCATGAATGCAATTGTGTAGTTCATCGGTTGTCGAAAAATTAGGATTTAGCATGCTTATGTGCAATGAAGTCAGCAGGCATTGGTATAGGCTGTAGGAATATTTTATTTTCCTCTTTTCTATTTATGTCCAGAAAAGCAATAGGTAACTTTGAAAAGAGGATGTCGAGATGCCAGCGAAGAAATTTCTCATGATGATCACGATATTACGAGTACTTCGGATAATTTAATAATATTTCGTATGATAGTAGGTATTTTTGATGTGTTCGTCTCCAAGATCTCGTCTCGGAAAGAATTATCAGTTAAACCTGATGTGTATTGTGGGTACCTTGTGGGTATTTGCTTTTGAATAAAATTGGTGTATAAATTATTTCATGAGAGAAGCTGTAGGTACATTAAAAACAGTTAAATTTTCTGAATCCAACTAATTACAAGTTTTAACTAGAGATCCCTAAAATTGTTTCTTTCAAAGGACGGATTTCTAAGGTTTACTAAGGTCGGTTGGTATCCATTTGGACGACCTGCAAACAGGACAGTACACCAACAATTCTGCGAGAATTCCCTTATGGTGACGTAAAATATACGCAAAAGTGTTTAAGTGCTAAATCGACCTCTGCGTCCAACACCAATGCTGACATCTCGGTTAGTAAAAGTGTGTTTTTGTACCCATAAGTGTTTAGCCTACGTGCAGTACTGCAGGGAAGTCGAGATTTATCCAGGCATCCATCTTTACGCCCAATCCGGCAGAAAGATTGCGGAACTCTACCTCGGGGTCTCTTATATCCCCTGGGTGGAACACTATTTCCATGAAAATTTGTGTGAAAATCTGAAGGGAAACCATAAGGTTCCATGATATCTTTCACTGAATTTGATATGAAGATACCTAAATATTATTGTACGGTCACATAAGTGCCTTTTTTATGCATGAAACAACGAATATTTTAGTGTCGCTAAATATTTGTTCTTTTCGTGCGTTGTTTACTCTAGAATTTAAACCTTAAGTGGAGATTATCGTGATTTTTCGAGGCGTAAACACGCGAAATTATCACATTCCTGGCAACTTCAAAGCTACGTATAAGAAAAGGGAAATGATTGAAGATCATAACAGAGAGAAATACATTTTTATTGATAAAGTAGTACAAAATTTTTAAGTGACGCAAGTGAAGTGAACTGGTAGTTATAAATTTGAAAAGTCTGCAACAAGCTGTATCTACGAAAATCATTCTCGTACAAAACCTGACCACTGCAGGAAATATTCACAACGCTGTTTATTAAAAAGCTTTGCTCCTAAATAAAAATTCAATAAAAATGAAGTAAAAATGTGAGTGTGTATTATATACAAGGAGAAGACAAAAAAATATTTCTTGTTGAAGGGTGGATTGAAGAGGAAAAGTAACTATTAAAGATAAGTAATTACTCATTGGATGCTGCATACCCTGTTAGGAGAGGGTGGAAAGCTTACCTTTTGAGAATCATTTAATGTGCACGTGGGGTAGGCTCTACCTTAATAGAAGCCCGATGTAATAAATTTTAACAACTGCGTACTTATGTTGGAGTACTTAGGGCGTGCGTAAGAGGTCTTTTTTGGAAGATTAAGGACTGCGTGAAAAAGGCGTGACCATCGTTTTAATTTCTGCCTCGCTTTTGATGCGACCGAGGGTGGGGTGAACTTCGATTGTTTGAGGATATGCGTTCCGTAGTTAAAGTCCACAGCGGTGATTTTATTGCGCCTATTGTCGGTCAAAATGGCTTTAAAGGATGGTAAATGCTTAACTCAACGATATTCCTTTCGATTTGATGGCATTTAAGGGCCCGCAGCGAAATAAAAAAAATCTTACTCGAAGTCCATTTACAGTGGTCCGCTCCTGGCCTGGGGGCTAAGAAGATTCTCTTGCTGAATGTTGCGGACGATTGAAAACATTTGCATCATGAACTCCTACGCATTCTCTTAGACCGACCATGTACCTGACACTTGGGTGGTCTCCATGGCTTGCCGACGCTCTTCCTTAGTTTCGCTGTCTGAAACAGCCGAAGCGCGATTAGTCATATTTTTTGCGATGCTCGTAAACTTTTGGCATTGTACCAGAATCTTCAAATGTGAGGAAATGAGATACCTGATTTCAGAAGTTTAGTATCTCTTTCCTCGTTACATGGGATATGGGGGATTACGACCAAACAGATTTTTCAAAACGATGCCGTAAACAGATACTTGTGTTTGTGAGAATATTAGGGTCAATTACATTATCAACGTCTTTAAAGATTCTGCCACATTTATTGCGCGGGCTCGAGTTTTTTTAAACATACAATTGCCTCCTTATTAAGACCCATTCAAAAGGCTTTTCGAATCTACTTAACATAACTTACTTTATAATTGACCGGACGATTCTCAAGTAAGCAACTCTCCCATAAAGCAGGCAGTGATGTTACTATACTCAGTTATGCAATCTTTGTAGTTGTTCTAGACATTATTCACAAAATGTGGCGCGCTGCTACTAGAACTACTAATAAATGTAACATAAATGGCAATTGCCTATAAGGGGCTTTGTCGGGGTCAGTTCGCTCCGTAAGTTCCACACAAGAAAATCCATTATACCAGAGCGTAAGGCATAACTAAGAACGATTTGAGCCCGCGACCCTCTGGTTAACCGGCTAGTGGGGTTGTCGAGCGGCCCATTAGTTTTTCTACATCGGCACGAGCTTTACTTTATTTAATTAGTGAGTTAACTGCATTTTGTTGTTATAAGTACTATTTCTTGATGAGTAAACATAATGGTTATCGTTAACCTGCTTGTGACTCGGTCTTAAGACTTCTGAACTGCCCGCAATGACGACAAATTATCAGTTTTATACGAATTACTCATACGTTTTTATCGCAAAGCTAAAGTTCAAAGACTGTAAATGGTGAACTCATCTTTAATGACCAATATTTCACTCGTAGCCATTGCACTGTTATAGATTGAAAGCGATTCATTCTTTGCGGAATATACGAAACCCCAATTCATCCAGGTAAGTCTTGAGTTTTTGGTCGGCATGATAAGTTTCTAGTTTCCGTAACCTTGATAGCCATGCTACGGTCTCATAAAACCATTTGCATCATGATGCCGACGTGACAATAAAATGGCAGCATCAGCATCCAAACGCAACTTCTTAATGCTTCTGATTTTTCCATTCCAAAATAATGCCTATGGAATTATTTTTTTTAGTTCTTTACTCTCTGTTGTTTTTTTATTTCGTGTCGATCTCCGCATAGGAGGGAGCTGAAAAGAAAGAGACGCCATTTGTATTTTTTCCAATCTTTTTTATATTCCCTTTCAATTTTTTCGAAAGGAGGGGGAGGATAGTTTTTCGGTCGGCCGACAGGGAGGCGCCTCAAGCTCTATAGGTTTATTTTCTTTGGCGGAGACGAGAATGCTCACATCACACCAATACACGACTACCACCTCACAACTTCCCGAGCTCCACTTCCCCTTTCCTCCCACCTTACCCCTCGACTTCGCCTCCTCCTTCCATCTTGAATCTTTTTCTCTCATATCACTCTTTCCTCCTTGCCCACGCCTGCCCTTCCAATTCACTCCACCTTTTCCCTTAGCTCCGTGGAGCATTTGAATGAAACCAAGGCAAACCTATGGAATGCTTGAGATATATATTTCTCCATTACTTCCTCTCCCTAGTAGCGCTTCTCACATTGAACGGTCTTGAGTTACGTTTCGTTTGGGCTTCAGCCAGTTTCCGAAGTTCATAAATTACTGCAGCTCCTCTCTTTTCCACCAAAAGTGGTATCTTATTACCCGATGACGACATGTACCACCCTATAAATTCTCGAAAATTTTTGTCCTTCTTGTCTTCGGCTTGCAGAAAAATATATTTTAAAGCTCAACTGATCAATTATTTACGTGGAAGTTGTCAATTCCCCAAAGGGAAGAATATGTGAACAATTCTCACGTTCAATTGACCCGAAAAACACTCAAATTTAAATTTTAAAACTTGTGATTAGACTTAAATTAGGAGTACGCTTATCGATTTTTTCGAAAGATAAAAAACACCACCCGTGGCTGAAATTTATTGGCTCTAACTGTCTTGACTGAAAAGAATATGGAGCTACTTTTTAGTTTCCTGTGGAAGTGAATAATGACTTCAAAAGGTTAAGGACAAGCATTCTCCAGAGAGCGACGTCCATAGAGGATAAGTAAAACACTGTTTTGATGAATCTTATCTGGGCACTAAAGCCAGAAAGACTCTATGGGAATAACATTGCAATGTATTGACTTCTCTTTAGAAGGCTCAAAACATTTAAAGCCATGTTTAGCGCTTTAGGATTCAGCTGGTTAATTAACCTTTAAAAATGTTTTCAGTTGTCAAAATTAAAAATGGTACATTTTTAAACTTAATTCCAAGGCTGTATGTGATGGAATCTAAATTTTTTTAATGCACTCAGGGAAAACTAATTGTAAGCGTGAAAGGAAAATTTATACAAAGAGAAGTTATGCATTTTATAAATAAATAAATACTTCGTGTCATTAGCTTTAACGTCATATGTTTATTGTAACTGATTTACTGGGTTTGACTTCATTTCTTTTTTCGTAAATGCATTTGTAACCTCTTTTAATGCCAAGCAATTATATTTAAACGTCAGGCAATTCCATTTTGTCTTCCTGAAATCTCTTTATACCTGTGTCAATGGCCAAAATGCATTTTGATTTTCTAGAATATTTTTTTCCTTCCCCTCCACCTTAGCTTATATGCCTCTTACCCTATTGCCTCATATTTCGTAAAGCATTTAGGAGATAAGTCCTAATAGTGGAGCTTACGGAAGCCATTCAAACATACTAGAAAAACCTCTTAAACGTTCCGGAGATACGCGAACTTGCATTCATTTAACGTAAGAGGGGCGCTGCAGAGGAAAGAGAGAGAAAAGTCGGCCATCCCTTAAGCGCATCTGTCAAAGCCGTGGCTGGAGACCGGATAGGGAGGCTTCCTTCGTCTTGAATAGTGGAAGTGGAATCTCTCGGTAAATTTCAAACTGTATTTCAGTTTTTACCACGAAGCGCGCGTGCAGAATGAAAACTTTGGAAAGCCAACTACTACGCATCATTTCCAGCTGATTTTATTTCTTTTATAAATAATGCACTTTACGGAGTTAAAATATGGAAATTAGGTGTCAAGGAATGGTTTATATCATATAAAGCAATGCACGCTTTATATCAGGCTTATTAAACATGTGGGCTGCGTCTGGGATAAGTGCGTCAGGGGTTGAAAAGAACAGATGAATTCCATTCGCAAACTTTATCAAAATTTTCCGCAAAACCACTCAACTAAACTTTGTCGTTATCCCGCTGCAATACATGGAATTAGTGCAAGATATTGTTGCTTCCTAAAAACCTTAGGGCATATTCTCTTCAATTCGTTTTATCATATTAATTACGTATTCATTAATTGATTAATTCATATGCAACTTTTGACTTTTTTGAACTTGAACTTTTGACAAATCATTCTCCTCGACCAAACGGTAAAACTGAGCCTCGGTCTAGGGGAATGATTTTTACACTTTGAAGTTTATCGTGTTTGCATGAACATCAGAGGGCGACTGATAAAATTATTGTTACGGAATTTCCCGCAGTTTCTATTTGACTGTGGTTAACTCATTTGCTCTAGAGGGTCGTGCATACTAAGAGTGTTATCATGAATGTCTAGGGGTACAAAAAATTGGGGATCCCTGGTTACCATTACCAGCTGAGGGTAAAAGAGCGATGGCAACAAATTGCTTCTATCTTAAAATGCTGTAATTGGTTCTTGTTTACACTAAATTAAAATTTTGCTCTTCTGTAATAATTTGTCTTCATCACGATATAGAGTGTGTATTGATAATCTATTCAGTATTTATTCAATATTTCTTTAGAATATGCTCATGTCACTTGAAAATAATTCTTAAGTCTCCAGTCCACACAGGCAACTTAAATCTCAACGGTACTCTACGGTTTAGTAAAGTTGCTTTAACAATTGATGGAGTTATTTGGTAGAAATGCGTTTCGGTTTCGACCCGAAGGGGAAGTGCGGAGTGACTTCCGGAGAGCAGGAGTAGGGTGGGAGAAGAGATTTGGTGTGAGTGGGTGGTCAAGGGGGGAGGAGGGTGCGCTATTGGATGCTTTTTTGTGGTGGCGTTCGTGGTTTTTGTAATTGGGTGACCTCACAAACAGACGCATGGCAGCCGGCGGAGGGGCAGGGACACACAAACACGCCCCTTCCCCTCTTTCGGGGGCGGCCGCCTCCGCTTGATCAATGGTCTCTTCCTCTGACGCCCGGGAAGTGTGGAAATGAGGGGCTCTAGAGCAGGGCTCATGGGCTTTTGAGTGACGTTTGTATGGGGTTGCTCGAGACGGCGCGGAACGCAGTCCCACTACGTCCCCTCTCCGGTCACTAAAGGCTCGTTATAAAGGCTAATCATGAGTTCTCTTCTGTAATTTATGCGGATCTCACTAAAGGCTTGTTTGGGTCGTAGGAAAGAGGGGAGTTTATGGTAGACGCCCCACCGTTGCCCACCGTATGAATTATAAATAACTGAATTTTGTGTGATCGTACTCAAAATAATTGACAAGGAATAGAATTGAGACGGAATGATGCACTTAAGCTATTTAAGCCTAAGCCAAATCTTATATTACCCACCCGATTATTCTGGATGCTATCTTCATGTCGCTGGTTGAAGTTTGGGTTTGATGGGAGTTAGGGATCTCGGATCCCCCGTTTGGTATAAATCTTATGTTGGGTGGTAATCGTCTTCATTGAAATGATTCCGAAATGGTATTTTATGATTCAAAACGACCCCAACCATTGGAGGGCAAGCAATACAATTGGCTACTACTTTAACGTCTGAGGCCCCATCAGAACGTAATTTCTCTCCAATAGAATATGACAAAAGGTAGCAGGATATTTGTCTCTTTTCAATAAATGATGCTCTGCAATATTTTTCAACGGCCCCGCTAGAATCTAACTTATAAATTCCTTTTGTATGCTTTTCGATGGATGAACGTGGGATACCGTCTGATAAAAAGGAAGAGCAAAGAGGGTCACCCAAACACGATGCTGTCGGAATCACTGGAGGTCGTCATTAAACGGAGAGTATAGACCGATGAGCGTTTCCGTTTTGCACTTGATTATGGATGGATATGGATTGTGGTTAAGTACGTTTACAAAGATGTTGGCAGCGTGGAAAGTGAGTCATCGCAATCACGTTCGCACGTTACACTTTTTGTGTTCCTTGTTCTGAAGAAGCAGAAGCCCAAGTTACATTAATTCTGAATCTCTTCCTGAAATTCCTTTTTTTCATTTCTACGAAAGAAAGATACTCCAAAAAAGACAGTAAAAATTGACTTGCGATAAATACATTTTGGAATAAAGAAATAGGGATCCAAGCAAGCGGAAGGATATGTATGACATGTGGTGGGTCAAATCCTTGTTCTCCGTCCTCTTGGCTTTTTGGCGTTCGGAGCTCCTCCACCGCGTCCCTTCTCCGCTCCCGGCGGCAGTTGCGCGCCATCCGCGCGTTCTTTCTTGGGAACTACATTTTCTCACGCCTTCAATTTTTCACGTTTCACATCCTCAGTAGTGTTGGTGACTTGACCTTTTATCGTTCTTTTGATCTAGGGTAATGACGAAAATACGTCGATAATATGGCTGCTGTGTCTCCTCAATATTTATAGTAAAGGATACCACCTACCCCTCTACTCCTAGTAGTAGAAATTGAATTTTTTTCCTCTCGTGAAAGAATGCTAACGAATCGTGGGGAAACGGATTAACCGTGAATAGCTTACTGGGGTGGAACACTAAACCATAAAGCAAATAAAGACTTGTTTTTTAAATAGTAATGGGAATTTTGATGGTTAATGCATAAAGAAGAGATTTACCGAGGAATTTTTCTGGAGAATTGCAATCTCACATTTATATTTTTTTGCCTACACACAAGCAGTAACCAAGAGAACGAGGAAAACTAATGCATCATCTCTATTACTCGTATTTTTTCCAGCTTTTTGGCTACACTGATAAAAATGAATTTCTGAGTAATCATTTAAATGTGTAAAATCAGGTATAAAAGACTGCATCAACGTTTTTTAAAGTTTTTCTAGTGGCCCCATGAGAAGGAAAATTGATGGCAATTTTTATCATATTTAAGTCGAGAGATTCATTTTCTCATTATCCTTTCTCCTAAGTACTAAGCTCGTTAATTTACTGTCATGAAGTTGAGCCGACAATGGGTCTTTAATGGAAATTTTCAGAGCAACACATGCATATGCTCAAGAGCCATTTTTTATAATCTTTAGCCGTTTTAAGAAAATACGGAAGTTTTATACTTATTTATCATTATGTTTTATTTATTATGTTTTGAGGTCATTATTAGGGAAACACTTTGATGAGATCAATATAAATTATGAAAATAATTTTGATACGTTGGTATGGCAGATCAAAATGCGAGGATATCTGTTTCCGTCTCCTTATTCTTTGTTCTGAAATAGGTGCGACTGACAGCATTATGACTTCTCTCTCAGAGATTTCTCTTCACGGAGTGCAGCATTCCTATATGACCCTTTGACTTGCTACTAGAACTTTCGTAACGGGTTTTACTAGCGTATCTATCATAGGCATTCCTAGTCAAATATCTTGAAGATTTACGAAATGAATTGGAAAACATCGTCGTTTAATCTTATTCTCTTCTTATAACTCTTCTTCATAAATCTCATTTCCCTGCCACATCCTGCCTAAGGCCATAGACATTTTTTTCGGCTTTCGGTGGCATCCTCAAATTCTTAGGGGGGTCTCTCAAGAGAATTTGTTGGACGTTTTTGAGTAAATCTAACAGCAAAAGGTCGCGTTGGAGGAGGCGCACATCGCTGGTCAGTTTCCAAGTACTCAGTATTAGAAATGGTAACTGACAATCTGAAGGATATGCAGAATCAACGCAGAATAATGTATTAGCGATAAACCATTCTAATGGGAAGTTCGAGAAATAACGGCTAATTATCGTTTCAGGTTACTAACCTTGGAGTCCATCGTGTTAAAAATATGCACTCGTCTAATGATTTTTGGGATGTGTAGGGGATGAGAGTACATTCGGGAGTAAGTTGCATTCTTTTTATTAAACCCGGCATCAAGGAGATCCTCCCGGTGAATGTCGTCGTATTCCACTAGGATTGGTTTTGCTAATCTTGCATCATTTGTGCGAGTTAAGGCACGAGGCGAGGAATGAGCGAGTGCGGAATAAAAACCACCCTCCATTTACTCGTACGTGAAATATGAAGCGGTTGCCAGCAATTCACAATGCATGAGAGGGCTCTGAAAGGAGTTCTTCAGGGGCTCTCTGAGCACACTTGACGTGGGAGATAGGCGGTGGTCCCACTTGGCCCTCTCTACCTTCGCCTCCGCCCCTTCATCCCCTTGATGTCCAGTTAAGTCTTTTGACTTCTTAAAAAGGCCCAGCAGCCGACGTGGCGTGCAAAATCTCCATCCCTGCCGGGGCGGCGGGTGAAGGGGGTTCTTTAATCCCCCTTTCACGCCCACCCGCCGCCGCCAATGGCCATTCGCGCTAGGCCTTCTGGGAAGGCGCTCGTTCTCGAAAGAAGAATCGCCAACCACCACCCCCATTCCTTCTGTCCCTACCCTCACCTCATCCTTCCACTCTCCCGCCGCCTTTGGTAACTCCTGTCAAATTCCGCTCCTCCTCCCAACCCTCTCCCTCCCCACCCCACCTCCTCCCGCCCCACTCCCTATCCTTTGCCTATCCACGGCGGCAACTACCTGTCGGCGTGTTTCCACGGCTGTATTTTGTTATTGTTGGATGCTAAGTGCTTCCCATGGTCGGGTGGTTCAAGCTCAAGCTGACTTCAGGTTTTCTTGTGAAGTTGCACTCGTTACTTTACGCAGTCGGAGAAGTATAAAGAGTGCGAAATAAAAGAAATGTTGAAATGGTTTGTTTTCCTCTTGTTTTCATGGGGCGCCGGCAAAGGAGCGCGGATTTTGTAAGCCAAGGGTGAGCGAATATTTCTTCACACGTGGATTGAAATGTCTCTCTCATCCCCACGAGTGATTTTTGAAGAGTGCGTGCGTCAAGGTATAATTTTGGATATCATCATTTCAATTGTGCCCGCTTTAATCTTTCGGCTACTCACTCAGGCTGTTTACCGTTTTTATTTCCGTTTATTCCTCGGATGAACGTAACAAGCATTTGCTTCTTTAAGATGCTTGGAGGAAAGATGTTAACTGGACCGAAAGACTCCTGATGACACAAAACTTGTTGAACGAACATTGTCCTAATCTTCCGATGCGTCGAATGGTTTGAATGCCATATTAGCAAAAGGTTCACAATTAGACGCGCCGCGAAGAGATGTGAAGTAACTCGCGAGAACGCGGGATTCATTCGCGGCAAACATCCATTAACATTCTTAACAAGAGATTCGAGGAGGGCAGTAAAATATTATTTGAATTATTAAAAAAGAGAATAATATATTCAACTAAGGTTAAAAAAAAGCTTAAGTTCATACGACTGTTTACTTGATAGTAAGAAAGAAATAAGCTGCTAACCTTTTCGTGATAATGACAGCCTCCAGGAACGTGTTGTTACTCTTTCTTGTGCAAAGAAGTGCCATTTAAATGTTTTAGATTTTTTCCGTATAGTTCTTTAAGACGGGTCGTGAAAGAATGGTGATCAATTCCTTTGCGAACAAAGGGCTTTGTTGGAAGAGCCCTTGCCCCCTCCCGAGTAGAGAGGTCACATATTGGAAACCCCCAAAGAGTATTGGCATTTTTTAAGTAAGAAGTTTCTTAATGCATGTTAGGAATGATCCGATGATGATGATGCAATTAAAACCTTCGGGAATCTTTCAATCACAGTTATTCCATTATGCATTTTTATTTGTAACATGAGTTTTTTTGTCAAAAAATATTTTAACTATTTTTGTTCTGAGGGGAGAGGAATTACCTCTTGACTAACAAGTGAAAACATTTTTCGCGCCAATATTATCTTCACGAGGCTTTGAAATATTTACTTCGTTTTCTCGTCATAATATATGATGCATTATTCCATGCATTAACGTTATGGAAAATACTAAATGTAATTTAGAATGCTACTATTGGGTCATTGGATTAATCTAAATCCCTTTAATTATTGATTCACTTTTGATCAAACTCAAAAAATCCTAACTTTAAAAAATATCCAGAATTCAAGTTAAAATTAGATTTAAATATATTTTTGTTCCACGTTATAAGAGCTTCTCTACAATTTTAAACTTCCAGATAAAATGGTCCGGGCATATGCTTTCATGGTATCGCCATAAGAAGAACCAGCTGTGGAAAGGCAATTAATTTTGTATTTCTGTCAGTGTCTAAAATTTCAACCTGTAGGCCATTCGAAATTTTTTTTTAACTCTTCATTTCGAGAGCCAACGGAATATTTGGCGATAATGAATCTCATGAATGGAAGAGCTCAAATTGAGATACAAATAGGTTTCTGGTTAGATAAATGATCACATAATTTGGAAATGTTTCCCATCCGAAAGATAATTTACTGTCGAATTCCTATAAAATATTCAGCCTTAAGGTTTTTCTTTTCTCGTATTATACTTTTAGCTTCATATCCGTACAACACACCCATCTCGTTTCGACTCTTCCCTTCACATCCTATCTTTTGTTTTCTACTTTTCAGTTCATAATGATTGTATATGCCATCAGTCAGCTATAAAAAATGTCTATAAACTGGTCGATCAAAAATTTTAGGGACTGGAACAGGAAAATAATTTGTTTGTAAGAACACCCCCAGGCGAGAGAAAAACCTTTTTGACCGGATAAGTACTACTTGGAAAAAAACAGGAGGGGGTGGGTTTTCCCTTGACGGGGTAGTTCAAACGGTTTAACTAAAGAGGTGTGACCATTAAACCGTGAAACGGAAAACGCTAGCTCCAAAAAGGGTAATCATAGACTTTTTTACGAGACCTTTTCGTGCCTCGCGTGCGTTCTGATGAGAATCGTAAACACGTATTCGGGGCTCGTTAGCGGTCGGCTACTTTACAGAGATTGTTTTCATTCATTTTCATTCGTCTAAAAAATGACATAGCCTTAGGAATCACTTCTGCCTCCCCACTTAGCGTGGAACTTGGGAAATTAGAGTTCCCGGCCGAGTAAAAAGGCATTTGGTGAAAGTTCTTTGGCTCAGATTTCATAGGAAACATCTATCAATTATCGCGCATTCATTTTTTGTAGTGGATTTTAATCATCACAAATAGGGATTTCTGTGGGCGCTTAGAGCGGTGTGGTTATTATAATAATATGAATTCGTTTTAAGGGTACGTCAAAGTTTATGCATTAGGAATCGCTGCACATTTATTTGTCTAAGCACCCTTTTTAGTCCCTTGGGAATTTTATACGACTTATTCTGCCAAGATAGAGTATTCAATTATACAGATTAAGACCTATTAATGCTGCTTCGGTAAAGATAGAACTCTAAAAAACTTTGGTATTGCTTCGATATACTGCTCAAAACTTAACCAAATCATCGACAGCTAATTATATCCACAAGAAAAAATTATTAAAAATAACAATTTTACTAAAATTTCCTTAAATAAGTAGGGATAGCAATTTTTTTTTGCAGAATTTAAGGTGAATTGTGTGGACTTGAATGAACTGCTTCTATTTCCAGTGGATAACCACAAAGAGTGATATCACTATATCCCTATAAAAGACGTTACCTTAGGCGTGAAGCTAAGGAACAGATGAATGCTATTCTTCTCTCATGTTAACTAAAGAAAACCAAAAATATATTGGAACAAAGCAGACAGTTATCCATACTGTTTATATTCCCATGTGTATGCATGTCCTTTAGAAGAGACTACGATATTTAAGAATTAAGTTCTCTTTCGTTAAATGAATGTTATGGTAATAAAAAAACTTGTTGATAGTGAGTTTCTTGCGAAAATTTCTATTTCCTAGTAGTACCATTATATTTTCAAGATACTGTGACCCTCGTAGATTATCCTTCGGGGTGTAAGATGGCTCGCGTAGATTTCCAAACTACGTCTAGCCTCTTTTTCATTCCCCTATTTCCCCATTGGACAAAGTAGTAGTACTAATCATGGTGGCGAAGGGCACCTGAGTTCAGTTACGCCATTAGGGAAAAGTGTTTGATTGAGCTTAATGCTAGATTTCATAGAATGGCGAAGAGATCCTAGGCGTCCTCATTAACCTACCCTTGGCCAAAGTCACCAAGTGTTCCAAATTCAGTATTAATCACCTGGTACCCTCAAAACGGCACCAAAGTGGGGATCGAATAACTGCTAAAAATACGGTATCATAAGTAATCCATGCATCCTTGGCGTATGAATCTATTCCTTCTTTATAACTTAACGAGTGCATGAGGAAAGATTAGTTAAGATATTAAATTGGAGCATGGAAAAAATTTCACGGTAAAATAGGAAATAAAGGCGATCCTGGCAGTTGGATTAGATAATTGTTATTATTGGCAATCTACCGGTTAAGGTATGTTTCTGATGGACACACCCTTACAGTAACCCTTTCTTTATTTCTGCATAC
>LYUA01000505.1:0-11917 GCA_002093875.1 Calopteryx splendens | reverse complement strand
AGTTTCAATTTCATTCGCAACAGTGAGATTCCACAAAGTTGAACCGAAAACCATTGAATTCGTACGTTAGTATGATTGTAGGAAAGTTTGCTCAACTTGAAAGTTTTTTTAAGCATACTAAAATTATTGACCTTTCAGGTGGATGGGCGCTGCTTGACCATCCGTCGCATGGTATCTTGAGTGTAGGTAATATATTCTCAAAATAAAATATTTAAGTTTTCCTGTTTTTCTCTGTCACATGTGTTGCCTCTTCTTTGCTAGGGTACTCGAAATAATTAAAGATCCAGGAATCTCCAATTACCTCAAGTCCTTGTGATAGATTAATGGCTAGCAGATTAATAAATTCCAATTCACTCGTTATCGGTATTAAATATAATAATAATTATACTTATTATTATTAAATATTCTAATTCATCAGGTGTTAAAACGGGTGTTATAGGAAATCGTAAAACGATTCAGCAAAAAACATGCCAATCGGTGGAGTTCGAACGTCCTTTTAATCCATGCCAAGAGGAACAAAGTGTGTGGTCTGGTTCTCATTCTCTTCCTGGTCATTATAATTAGGGCCTCCGCCTTAACTTACGAAAAATACATGAATACATTAAAACGCGGGCGGCGGAAATTGCTGATTACTGGGCTCTATTATTATGGTGCAGTTATATGTAGGTATATATACTAAGCCTTATTATATCACCATCTCGACAAAATACTGCTTACATATTTGTCAGCGAGGTAAATTGACATTCGTAATACCTATGACTCACGTAATTGCTTGAAAGAGTCGTATTTCATGATTTTATTGAAGCTTTATTTGATGAATCGGGTAACTCAAGTGTAGAAATATCTATTCGGGTAATATTTCTCGGTTATGAACTTTCGGCAGGTGTGCTTTCAATTTTTAGAGGACAGGATTCATAAAATGAATTACTTCATATGAAACCTCATGGTGGTCTTATTACACCTTAAATTCGAAAGTGATAACTGAAGTTTTAATGTGCGGTTTGCGAGGAGATGACCGTGAGGAAAAAATAGTAAAATTTGTTGTAAATCCACTCCCACACAATTATTTTATCTGGTAAACCCCTCAATCCCTTTAATTAATCAATATTCTTATATTATTTTTAATTTATTTCGGCATACCGGTCGAAAATTAACCTTAAAATAGAATTTTTAAAATTTTCTATAACCTTACCTTTTTCCAACAAAACAAATTTTATTTGCCTATCTTTTCTATTAAAGTCACAAATGAAACCGCAAACACGATGAAAATGAACAAATATGCCCCTAAGGGCATTGTTTGAATTAGGGGGTCATTGGATGTTAGAAATATTGGCGTGTTACATACATTAGTAATAGTTGAGATATTGGATTAAATTAATGCAATAGAAACTTGTTTTAATGAAACAAATCCTGAGTTAATGAATCCCTGAAAATCCAAGAAAATGCTGCATATAAAGAATAACATTTGATGAAAACTTGAAAGGGCCCACGAGCCGACTACAAGGAATTCGACGTAGGTGCAATAAGTTCAAAGTTCGAGATTGTGCGATTAGGAGGCTTTAAAACTCCGCTGTGTGGTCCGCCGAATAAAGCTAAATTGCCTCATAAAATGGAGTTTAGTGTTACACGAGGACGATTCCTAGCACATTCTATTCGGATGAGTTGGAGAAGTATGTGGGAAACGAAAGCCGAAAGCTCTGAGTGAAATTAGACTCGTGACTAATTTAAGGCGTCTTTCATCAATAATTATAGCTTGTGCATATCTTTTGATGGATTTTTCGACGGCATAAACTCTTTTAGGTTAGTATGTGAATTTTTTTAAAAAGCCTTCTATAGAATGAGACGACTAGTGAGGCTAGGGCCACATAAACAATTGCGCCATCTATATTAAGATTCTGTACTTGGTGAGAATATAATTCCGTCGACCAACGAATATTTCGTACAGTTTCTAACAATCAGCAGCTACTACTTTTGACTACCTCAGAACTTAATTACGATTGCACTAAGTTGGAATTAGGTTATATTATGGGCACGAATCTCTTTGTTTCAGTATTATCGCTAAATATGTAATTTAACTTCTATGAGAATTTAAATTAATGCATCGAAATAATTATAAAAATTATAGGGAGTGAAGAAGAATGGACATCGATGTCTATATAATAAATTATCGTTTTGAAAAACGTCAATGGTGGATTCATTGTTTAAGGTGAGCATCGATATTTGTCTTAAGGATGCTCCCTGAAGCTGAAATTAAATTCGATCCCTTGAAATTGATATAAAAACCACCGCAATGATTCAATTACAACTCCTTTTTTTGAGATGAAAGGGTAAAATTACTTAAAATTAAAATCTTAAAAAGGTTTCAGTTTGGTGCGTTGGGTTATGTAATGACTTCTCTCCCCCCCCCCCTAGGGTCAGGATTCGAATCCCGCATTATGGTAGGGTTTTTCATTGATATCCCGATTCCTTATTAGGTTCCATGTGGAGAGCACTTCAAGCACTCCGTTTCTCGGATGGGACGATAGACTTGCCCCCCGTCGTTTGGGGCGGGGGCTAATACCGGCGTCACCAGGTTTCTCTCCACCTCCATTCCCTAGGAATCCTACCTCTGCCAAATTACCCACCTATCCTTAATGGCGCAGATGACCTCAGCTTTCAGTCGTCACTGTAAAATAACTATCAATAATCATAACAAAATAATTCATGTGTCCTTGAGGATACAACAGTATTTGCATAAAACGTTCGAGTTTAAGAAAGCGAAATGAAGATTAATGGATTTATTGCTAAAAAGGGGTCAATTGCTTCATTGTTTGAACCAACCGGTTGTCCCCGCTGACTTCATCGCTGAAAATGAGGTCACGTGGCATATTAGTCTAGAAACTGAATCTGTTTAACGTCGACACCTACAATTAAGAATTTAAGCTTTCATGCAGCTTTACAAATAATCATTCCTATCTCAGGAAATTACTAATTATAAATCTTCTAAATTGATCAGGTTCTACAAGCGTGTTTAACAGCGTTTCACCACTACATAGGAATTCTATAAACGTAAGTGCAAAATGTCTGAAGGAGATACTTAAGGAGGAACAACTTCTTTACCCTATTCCCTTTTTTGATGTAGATGTTTCGTTCAAAGCCAAAATTTTCATTGAAAAACATTTCAAAATATAAAGCATCAACTGTTTTGTAAGATGTTCCTTCCTTGTATTCTAAGGAGTGGTAATCAAACCTTAAATTCAGGTGGTTGAATCGTTTCTCTCTAGAGCTGTAGGAGTGGTGTACCTATCTTAAGACTTAGGGGGAAGGTTCTTTCGAGGCAAAGGAAGCTTCATTTTGGACTTGACACGAAGGAAGAAAGCACAACCTAGAACATACTTTCATCTGCTACCAGGTGCCATTCTGGCGAGAGGAAGTAGCCGTGTGAAAAAAGGAGGAAAATGTTAAACATAGTTGTCAAAAAACGAAATCTTTATTAACTTTTTGTAAGAAAAAACAATCTCACTCTACTCGAACTCTTTCTGTGGCATAGGGCGCAGTTCCTCTTTCATTTCTCATGGCCCACAGCCGAAATGTAGTGAGTGAGAACGGAGAATTCTCATTCATCATTAGACTGACGTGAGCGAAACCTCACTGTCACGATATCGTGCTGTTTCTCCACCGTTTTGTCTGCAGCCATCCGTGTGAAATCATTCCAAGCTTCTTCGTCTGGGTTTTGGTGGAAATATCCAAAATGATCACTAAGACTTGAATCCGAATCGCTCCGTTGCGCAGTTGGCTGGCTACATCAACCTTCCGAGTTGACGTCCACCACACCTATCGTTCAAAATGTATACTATTAACGAAAATTAAAAAAAAATTCCTTCCCCTCCCCACTGTGAATTAGGGTTTTATTATTTGCATGAATTAGTCATTAATTAGCAGGCCCTCCCTATTCGTAGTGCTGCTTCAACTGGATTCCATTATGCCTCGTGGCGCTCTCCATAGGTGACTTTCAATAATTGTATTCATGGATATTCATGTTTCCTCGCCAAAGAATCCAGTAAATAAATTATTCAACCTATAAAAATTTGATAATTTAATAGAAGTGAAACAATGATTTTGTGGTGAGATGAATATTCACGAAATCAAAAAGAAGTTGCGAAAGTAATGTGTGGAGGGATTTGGGGCAACCATTCGAGTGGGAGATGGCGCCAGGTATCCTTCGCCAGACTTTGCGTCTTCTCAGTACCTCATCGACACATGTATCCTATTCTTCCCTCGCAGAAAATAAGGGGGGGTTTTATTGCTGACATTTTTAAAGTTAGGAATCAATAGTCAGCATAAATTGTGTTGATAGTAGTGCTTATCACAAAGCTCTTTAAGGCTGAACACATTCTGCCCAAAGCTATGTGTTCAGAACCGCTAAGTAATCATGTGGGTGGTAATTTAACATTCTTCAAAGTATTTAACCGCCTCATTGGGGCTTAAATATAGGAAATTGTTCTCTGCCTCGCTATCTGGGAGCAGTGTGTGATCAGCGCCATACATCAGCTTATAAAAAGTCGACCATCCTAGTACAGAATTGTATTTCAAATGAGTGACATACTAATACATCTCGCAAGAATGCTACCGATATAAAGTTGAGGGATTCGAGAAGGAAATTATATCGTATAAATACCGAAATACGCTTGACTTATAAATTTTTATGGCTTTCCGATCGTTGCGTAGAAGGGAGGACGAATCTTAGGTATCGGTTTCTAAAGCGAGAATATATTGATAGATTAATGGCCTTGATCCGTCGCTCCTCATATTAATATAATAGTGGTTAGAATAAAGACTGCAATAAAATTTGCAAGAATTTGAATCACTTTTTTCTGCTGCTCCCAAAGTGCTAAATTTTCGTTTCACATTTTAGTACGGATTTTTTTGTTGTGTTCATTCACATTTTGTGGCACTTTTTACTCTTTTGATCATCATATTTTTAATTTGGGAAATCAGGTTATGGAAAAGTACGGGATAGCGTCGTTTTTTTAAAATCATTCGTTGAAGTGTAACGGCAGGTTTTCCTCAATCGAAGTTTTCATAGTCCTAAAATGAGCTTTTCCTACTCCGTGTTTCTGTCATATAAAAGAGATCTTGGCTCTGGGGATCATCTTGGATAATACCTTGTGAAAATATTTAAGCCAAAAATATTTTAAAGGCGCACAAATTTACATCATACCCAAAGGAAGTTACCAGATGGACAGGTTTCATCATTGTGTGGAAGGAAGGGAATGGTGCACAAATATATTCGAATATTCGTTTTCTCCACGCACCGTTCTCAACCAGAAGAAAAAAATGATTTAATCCCGCCTTTATAGTTCCCCGTCGTGGGAATTTGTCTATCACTTGTCCACCTTTGATCATAAATATTCATAATATTCTTTCTTGTTTTAAATTTTTGTACCTAGAGGTTGGGGCTCTCATATCCTTGATAACCGTTTGCAGGGTGACTTGTAAAGAATGCCATACTTCCTTAGCTCTTGAAGTTTCTCTCATTTTTATTGTATGAAAAATACTTCTTTATGTTGTTTTTCTATCCATTTTGACAAGGACTATAGCACGTAACAAATTCTCAACTTCTGATAAATAAATATAATTATTATTATGAGCTACCTGAGGAAGATTGAAGCGTAGTAGACATTTTTTAGAGAAAATGCTTATCCTGCGCCAATATGTGTTTCACCTATCAAATGTTTACATTTTTAAAAATTTTGAGCACCCTTATGAAGAAAAACTCGAGTATTTATAGGAGGGAAAACAGAGAATTGGGTGGATAAATCAAATTGGCTTATCCTATCTTATCTTACACTGCTTCATTTGATAGCGTAAATTGTAGAAATTACATGCATAATTTACTGAGAAGGATCTACCACGAATATTATAGTGCATTCCTGGTGCATTGCAAGTTCGGTGGGAAAATATCGCTGAAGTTAATATTCCAGTTCTACGTAGGTGTATTCTTTCATCCTTGGGGAACTTAAGATAGCGACAGGCATCTATGATTACGTAGTTTCGCGCAAAAAGTATCTTTTCCTTTCTTCTTTAGCACCAACGCCACGAAATCCAACGCTAGAGCCAGGGGTTGTAAATAACCTTTCTTCATCTCGACGGGGTTCCGTCAGAAAAATAATATCAAAGGACAATAAAAAATGTATTAGCAACTTGATATGCGGAAAGTGGCCATTTCGGGTGGATATTTAAGGGGAACAAAGATTGACTGCGTGTCTCTACGATTGGGCTGCAGGGAAAGTATAAGAAAGAAGAAACTCATTGGTTTATATTTCATGGGGACGCAATATGAATTAGCTGGGGAGGAGAGAGAACAAGATTATATATTATGAGACTTGAATGGGGATATTGGTCGCAGTGGGAGGTCTAAAGGGTTAGATATTGTTGCGGTCCATCTTGTTGGGGTGTCGTGAGTGGAAGTGGTGTGAGGCTGCGAGTTGGGCACAAGGATGGGAGGAAGTAAAGGACGGATGGGAGGGGAGAGGATAGAGGAAGAAGAGATAGCTTTTAAGGAAAGAGGGATTGGGAGAAATGCTAATGAGGAATAAATGTTAATGAGGAAGGAGAAGAAATGCCAGTGTGCGCAGTGGCTAGGAGAATGGACCCGGGTCACCCGTATAGTAGTAATTACCGCGGGGTGGCTGTATTTAATTCGATAGCTTTTCTCATTTGCACATTTGAAGATTATGAAATAAGAGAACGGGGCGAGGGATAGCGGTGAAGCAAGGGAGAATCCCGGCGTTGGAGAAGAGTTACGCCGGAGAAGGACATCAAAAGGATGCCTCTTCTCCATCCGGAGGTTGCTGGCGGAGTTTTGGGAGTATAAGTTCTATAACATTCAAAAGGGCCTCCATCTACTCATAGGGTTTCCAATTACTCCGAATTACTACTTGAGTTTACCAGCGTTATTTTAAGGTCAAAATTCTACTGTGATTATATCAGAGAAATGAAAAATACCCTTGGAGTAGCATTGGCATTGCTCTGAAGATTGAAAACTGACTTCACTCCTAAGCAATGGACCGTACACCCACCAATTAGCGTACCAACGCACGTTAATCACTCAAATGTGTTTCACTCAAAGGTAGGTCCATCTAAAGTGAAAGGCGTTGGTGGCCATAGAAAATTGTTAGAGGATGCGAAAGGCTGAAGGAAATGAGTGACAACCTAGAGGTCTACTTCGTTTGTGAAGCTAGCCAAACGTTCACTTTACAGGGTATTAGTATGATTATAAACGAATTATTACTTTATAAATTACACTAGATCGCAATGGAAAGAGTTAAGTGAATGGTGGAGTGAGTGGGAGGATAGGAATATTATATAGTTTCACCTCTTCAGTGAGCAATCACAGACCAAACCGTCTTTGAATCGGATCCACTTATCCGCGGAGACGCTAGATGACGTTTTTTATCCAAATAAGTTTAATATCGTTGAAAACGTTAGGTTTTGGTTTAAGAGAAGGATCTTCGGGATATTTTATCGTAGAACTGGGGCCCACAGTTAACCTAAAAAAACCTTACCACAAATAACCTGACAAAAAACCGGAAAGTAATGTATGTGGTGGTGCCTTGAAGAAGGGAAACAAGGCGAGGAAAAGTAAAAGAGACATGCTATTTCTCGTTAGCTAGACCGCACGGAATGCAGCATGGAATATGCTGTGAGCATATGGGGCTCAACTAGAAAAAAAATCATGGAAGAGTGAAACAAAATACAGATGAAGGCATTTGGTTCGTTAAAAAACTGTTTTGAGAGGACCCCGAGCGTCAAGAAATTAAGTAAAGTAATTTGGCATTCAAATAACAAGAGAGTCGAAGAATGGATTTAAATAGTTACCAATCCGGTGATTCGAATGGGTAATAAAGGAAGCAATCCAACCGCCATACCACATAGGAAAGTCGAACAACGATGATAACATCAGGTAAATAGCCTGTCAAACCCATAGATTCAAAAATTCGTTTTTCTCCCGCACGATCCCCTGCAAAAACAGCACAAGGAGAGGAAAACGCTATCAAGTCTCTTCAATACCACCACCCCCCCTTCTACAGATCACCTTCTTCCTTCCCTTTTACTCACGGCTAATGTTCTAACACCCCCTGCCACACGCCTTTGCTACGGCTTATGGGGTATTATGAACATGTAGATGTTAACTTATTCTAAGATTTTCTCGGCACCACCAAAATATGCCCGTAAATTGGAACTCTTTATCATGCGTCTTGTCTCTGAATTATTATCCTTTGTGAAAGCATGCTTCTCGTCTTCCCAAGAGAAAAATATATATTATTACAAAGTAGCCGAAATTTCAGCCTTCATATGGATATTTATTTCTTTCATTAATCCAAGACTTGTGTAAATTATATATACAATAGATATGAGTCGATATGGCTTTGCAGAAGTAAACATTTTATAAATATTATTATTGCTATTGTCAATCTACCGGTAAAATCGGTTTCTGATGGACACACTCCTAAAGAAACCCTTTCTTCATTTCTGCATATATAAACATTAAACAAACTAATATTTGGCGCAGATCGATTTTAGTTGCTAAAAAATCCTTTAACTGTTTTTCTAATAGTACTAAATATATAAATAATCAGTATTTTTCCGTAGATTTGTATACCTATCTTACAATTAGCTTTGATTATCTTCTCTAATCGGTGGAGGATATTGTGAATTTCCTAGAATTAATCTGTAGGAAGCTCGGCCATGGTCAAACGCATATTAAGGCATTTAGAAAGAGATTTTGAGCGTGTACAACCCAAAAATAAGAAAATACGAGAAGTTAGTATGTGTAGCCCTGAGAATGACCATTTTTCTATACTTAAAATGAGCCATTACTTGGATCCTAAGGTAATATTTAAATATACTTCTATCGACGTTGCTGAAGGATTACATAGAAATGTTGGGTCTCTAGACCTCTAAGATGTTTAAAAAATAAAAACTGTTGATGCCTATGTATATTGATATACGCAATGAAGAATTTATTCCAAATATTGTTATGCTGGATTAAGACGAACTCATGAAGATAAATAATGTACAGCCAATCGAGCGAGCAGGAGAAATGCAGTTATCTAAATGCGAGAAACAGTATCTCAATCTTTAATATCGTGTGTTGACGGAATACATATAATTACAAGTCAAAAAAATTACTCAAGTTTTCGGAATCGGTTTTTTTATTTCATTATTTTTACAATTGAACAAAAAATAGTTTTAGTTTGTCTCTAAAATGAAATCAAGACGAAGTTGCTAATGGTTTAGCTCATTGACACGCTAGGGCGTAGGAAGTGGAAAGGGAAGGAGTGAGAATGCGGGGAAGTGGTAGGGAAGATTACTAAGAGGTGCGCAGGAAGGAGGCGGGCGTTGCATGTGGGTATTTGGGTGGGGAATGGCAAGCGGCACTAAGACAAGCGCTCGCTTGGATGCTGGAGCGGAATGAATGAAGCTGTCATGCAGGGCCTCCGCAAATCCAATTCTCGTGTGGACCAGTACTTCCTCCTTTTTTCTTTCCCTCAAGACTCTCTCTTCCAGAGGATGATCCGAAAGAGCGATTGTCATAGAGCGGAGAAAAAAGTTTTGCCAGCCGGCTGCCCGAAAGAAAATACTCGAGAGTTTTCTATGCTATTAATACATCATTCCGATATTTCTCCTTTTTCCAACATAACCTTTTTTCCCGACCGGCGGTAGGTTTTATTGAGCTGACTGGCAAGAGCATTTGGAACACGCTTTTTTATGGCGTCGCTCGTTTGTTTTTACAAGTTTCCGCACGTAGCCGCTGTCTCCCATCGAAAGACGATATCGTTAGCCGGTTTCACTTTGACATTTCCACTCATAATTCCTCCTCCGGTTTTATTTATCAGGCTTACGTAACTCTTTAAGTGAGGAGTAGCCGGCTGAAACCGTATGAGCACCCAGCGTACGGCGATGTTCCTGCAAAGAGATCTCGGCGCATACGACCAGGCTTTTGGATTTCTCTCCGGAGATGGAAAACAAATCTACGTTGCTCAAGGGAAGGTAGTAGGCACACATTTGAGGAATAAGAAAATCAATATTGAAGTGGCAACGGAGGATATTTTTCACCTCCGAGGACTAGTGGTTATTATGCATGCAACGTAGCATGTACCCTTGTCCCTCCAAGTACCAGGCTCGTGAAAATTTCGCGATTTTTCTAAATTTGAGAATTAAAAAAATAAATTTAATTCAATCCACATTTTGTTCACGAGAAACTTTTTCCACAAGAATTATGTTGCAAAGAATTTCTTTCTATTTGATAATGTATTTAATGTTTGTTTATTTTTTAACAGAAATTATAATTTATGTATATTTATCTCCATACATAAGTACTGCGAAATTAGTTTGTTGGCAAAGAAAATTAATTTTATTTTTATTTTGGATTTTTAAATAGCAAATACCCGAATTACTTTCAATGCTTCATATACCCTCCAAAAGTCGTAATACTAATCCAAAATTTATTTCAATTACTTCAGCTCCCATTCAACCTCTTCCGCAAGTGAACCCAATTGTAACATGAATATTGATGGAAAATTCAAAAATATGTGCAATCCTAAGTGAGTGCGTAAATATTTGCAATTTCACTGTCGGTTATCATAATTAGGGTAAGTCGATAGTAGTTTTAAATTATTCCGCAAATTATTAGAATTTTTTAATCAGAAAATGGGCAAATTTTGTATTCAATATGCTGTGCAAGTAAAAAGCACCGTTTCCATGGATAGCCAGCTCACCGAATGCGGATAGCTACGAGTTTAAGAAAACACGCCTAGTGATGCCAGCGCATTTAATTCCTTTAATACTCTTAATATCAGAGAAGTTATGAAACACCTGAGCATAGTCAGCGCTTAATAACTTTCTGTATTCAGTGTAATATACAGATACTTTCCCATATTGTTATTCGGGAAGGTAAACATATTGTTACGGAGGCATTAGTCGATAAAAGGGACGATCTTAATGTTATTTCCAACGCTGAAATTATTTTTATCACGAAATAATGTTACGTACTTCAGAGTCTGAAGTTCGGACAGGCATTTAAGAATCATTGTAGTTTTCTTGACCAAGTAGCTGAAGTTTAAATTTTGGGATAAGGTTGGCATCGTTAAATTAAACAGAAAATAACAAATTCTAAACAATTGCACTGTATTTTGGTGGCATAAAAATCATCATGGAAGCATAACGGTCCTCTCGTGGGTCCGTTTGGTGAGCTCACTTTGTTTGAGAGCTCATCTCATAAATTGATCTGCACCATGCTTTAGCTAATTACTGAACGCTGGTTACTTTTTTCTGCAAAATATTTGCTATCCATGGCAATGTGGTGGTTTTTATTAAATAAAAATATTTTGTGGTGACACAGCATTACATGCATAGACACCAGGTTTAATTTTTTTCCCAATTTATTGAAGTATTGAAGATGTAAGGTCTTAAGACATTGCTAAAAAATATGTAATAAGTATGGCCGAGTAATGAAAAGATGGTTCTATTTATGCAGTAAAGGATCACAATTATTTTAAACGATCTTAAATGAAGTCGTAATTTAATTTTACGTCGTCAAAGTTTTATAAAAAATGTTTCATTGCTTTTCCTAATTGCAAGTCAATCGATTCAATAACACCTTATAGGTATACGAATGAAACAAATATGAAATATATATGTCCTCAAATTTTGTATTTATGGGTAATAAAAGATTTGGAAAAAGGAAGGGTTAACGGGATATTGGTATAACGGAAGCCTCGGTTCGAGTGCTGGCTGTCGCGCGCTGGAGCGCGATTTTTCAGTGGTCATTGGATGCCGTGAGGGGAGTAATTCAAGACTATAAAGGTCGTTTTCCCTTTGTGCCATATATGTATATATATATATATATATATATATATATATATATATATAT
>LYUA01000504.1:685836-700449 GCA_002093875.1 Calopteryx splendens | reverse complement strand
ACACCAAAACCAAGGTCCCGGTAAGCGTATATTTCTTCTCCAAGTTTGTCCTCACCATGGTTGAATATTTATTTAAATTAATGTAATCCTTAAAGTTAACCTTCATTGTTTTCTCACGGGCGACGAGAATACTATGAGTTTAGACTATATTGAATGTTTCTCAAATAAGAGCAATTGTATTTTTATTGACCTATCAAGTGATTTTTCCGCAAATAGCGCTTAACACCATTTAATATCCACGATAAGCAGGACCCTTCTCAACTGTTCTATATTATGATGCAATTAAATGGAAACAAAGAAACTTCAAGAAAAATTTATATTTTAATAGGTTGTAAATATTCAATAATTAACAAACACACCATAGTTAAAGGTACGTGGATCCACTTTACTTAGGCAGTGCTTCCGGAAAACCACAATACCATCTAACGACTAACAATCAGGAAAACCTAATATTGACGTAGTTTTGATGCAAATCTTATTCTTCTTCACCGATGACTTGGCGGTAAGGTTGATTATGGAATAATAATATATAAAATAGCTTTGTAAAATATTACGTTTGAGGACTCAATGTTCAAAGTTCTATAAAACTTTTCCTCAATAATGCGACCTGGCTAAAAGAGCGAAATTTCAAGCTGATAATGCAAAACAAATCATTAAATATTTGTCCTTGATATTGGCCACGAAAACGATTGTTGGATTTGAAAAAGAAACTTGCAGCTTTTTGCTTGTTCGTATTTCTTCCACAGTGTTCTGGTACAATTCCCCATCTTCTACAAAGATTACGCGAAAAATAAATTGAGATATTATACAGGATAGCCCGCTCTCGATCGCAGTGACACAGAATGTGGAAGGGAGAGTCAATAATATAATTTGCCGTGGCCGCTCCATACCTGTTGCGTTTATGAGTGAACGTACTCAAGAACCTAATAAACGTTCAATTTTAAACTCAACTTCTTTCTCAGATGGCAATAAACGCCAATGAAATTTTATTTTATTCTTTTTCGTCCGAGGAATATAATGCATGAGGGTGAAAGTGACAGTGAAAGTGAAAGTGACTGAAATAAAATTTAACGATAAAGTTAAGGTCAAGCTGACCCCTTTAAGCGAATGAATCTAATTCACCTTGAATTTTTTTATACATTGCACCTAATAAATATATACATTAAATATTTTTATAATGGCTAAAATACAATGCGCTCAGATATATATCAATAAATCCATAGTCTTCAATTTTAGTTAGTAATATTATGCTGCGGGGCATGACAGGTTTGTTGGATTCAGTATTTAATTATGCCTGATTACGAAACCTTGATTTGCGTCTCAAAATTTCAATTATTGGGTGTTGTAGAAACATCACTTCCGTTTCACAGTTTTCTTCAGGAGAGTGCGGAACTATTCGAAGACTGGGGGGAGTTTTTTGGCCATTTGTTGTGGTTTTGTTGCATTAAACTTGGTATACACGGTGTTTGTGCTATTATGGAAACGGATGAAAAATATACATCTCCACAGATGAACTCATGACCGACCATTTTGATATTCTGGAGAGTCTCTAGTGGAGACGTGGCCAATACTGCACTTTTTATGGAAGTATTTGGTGTTAAGAGCCAGTCTATGTTGGAGCCATACCCACTAAGACATCCAAGTTGAAAACCTCTATTGTTATGCTTATTCATGAAAATTTGGTCTTAAGTCTTTTCACGACGCAGGAGGCTAAAAATCGATGTTTTTTACCTTTTGATTGGATTTTGACAAGAGCCATTTTCGTGAGGAAGAAGAAACAATTTAGACCTTTAAAGGGAAAAAACCGAGTACGGGCGGAGAAGCTGCCACATGCCAATCATATGATGTTATTCTAGAGGCCGCACATCAAACTTTATTTTTAGGAATATACCGAACTCAGGAGAGAATTCTTAGGATTATCCTGAGAAGATATAAAACATTTGAGAAGATGGAGTAAAACATTTTAAAACGCCTAACGCCAAAGAATAATCGTTTTAAAATTTCCCGTTTGCCCGTTGTGCGAGCATAAGGTGTAACGATTGGAGATGTAAATATACACGTTCTCCTATGCGCCGACGACGCTGGCTGGAAGTCCTTAGATCGGCCAGGAACCTTGAATAACTTTAGTGGGATAAGAGAGAAAATGAAATTTAGAATAAATGCGCCCGAACCGAAATTAGTAGTATTTGATCAGGAGAATGGGAAGAACGATTTAGAAGTGAGTGTAAACGGCGAAATAATTGTAGCAGTGTATTTCTATACTTCAGTTGAATGTATATTAAATATGGGATGGGATAGATGAAAGGCGTACGAATGCCGGTAGAGGTTGTTGGAAGTATGTGGGGTGTATCAAAAAAATTAATGTTCCTTCAAGGCAGCGAAAATGGTAGTGCCTAAAAGTTTACACTTCCAAAATTATTGTATGGAAGTGAAACTTGGAAATGCCGGAATACGCATAAATTTCGAATGAATGCGATGGGTACGGGGTATTTTAGGAGTGTTTTTAGTAGAAATAGGTGAGATAGGGTGAGCATTAAATCACTATCAGAGCAACAAAGAATTAAAAAAAAACGCAGATAAGATTGATGGTTCAGATTAATTAAGGTGTACTATAAAAGAGCTATAAAAGGTAACCGAACAAAAATGTTCCCCTGAATTCTGCATAATCTACGCAAATTGCGAAATTTACGTTAACTTCGTAATCCATTCAACTAGCCATCATGAATATTTAACTAGCTCTCGACATGTAATTTTATAAAATATAGGATCAATACCAGGAATTATAGGATCATTTATACTATTTTACTGTGCCTGAGTTAAATTGTACAGAGCGTTTTATTGAGCCCATTACCAATGAATTTAGATAAACTATCGTTATTCTACTCCTCAAATGATGACACGACAACATTCAGGGATGATAAATCTCTTTGTGACAAAAGAAAAAAAGAAAGAGCAACTAGTTAAGGACGCTTTTAAAATCCATCGCCATTAAAAATATCATTTTATTATAGCCCTGGCGTGAGCAGAAAATCCGTTTTTTCTTCCGTTTAACCTCTGACATTTTCCCACACGCTCAGTCATGACCCTCGTTGAAATCTTGTTTTACCTTTTCCCATTCTGTTTTAACTTCTGGTCTCACGAAATACGAAAGAGTTAAATGGTCATCGATTGTTCAGTTGGATGTCCAATTCACGCACGTACAAAGATATCTACATGCGATCTTTTTCCTTCATCACAGTTTTAAAAAACGGTTGATTTTATTGCAAACGAAAGAATTAGTATTTTGTGATTTCAGGTAACGGAATGCACGCACTTTTAATGGACAGAGTATTGGTTCTATTGAATTGGATCGATTCCCCTCGAATCGAATTCTTTCCCACGAACTTCCCCATTGAGAAGCGGCAAGACCGTATGCATTCTGTGGTTGGTTCCATAAATGGAATCGAGGCAGAAGGGACCTCCGGGTAGGTTATGGAGGTTGTTATAAGGTTCCGTGATCGGAGTTCATTCAGCCTTCGCATTTCGTAGAGCCAATGGTAAGATATCATGTCAATCTTTCCACGACGATGGGAAATATTATTTAGTCTTTACAATGAACAATTAATCCGGGAAGATATTCATTCGAAAAATGTAACTGATTGAATAAACTCCACGAAGAACAATTTGCCAACGAGCAGAGCAGCTTCGTTTAATCTCATAAAATGACTTTAACTATGGAAGTAACCAGCTGAGGTTGGGAAGAAATATCAAATCAGTAGAAATACTGAATAAAATAACAGCCACTAACTAATTTGCTAAGAGAGTTATTATTAACATGAAAATTCAAGTAAACGATTAACCTTTATATATACTCAGAGCAGTGAAGTCTACATTTAATCCACAAAGAACTTCCATTTCAAGCGAGCGCCTGATGGAGATTCGCTCTTGGCACAAGGTTAAATATTCTCGTCTATTTTATAAATACCTTTCATAATATTGAAGGAGCAAAGTAGTCAGTGAATGAGACGGTTGTCGTACCTAACCTTTGCTAACAGAAATCCATCATCTTAGAGGCTTATGAGGTATTTAGTTAACTTAAAGATGAACTGTACTTCAGCGATGCACATGTATTTAGGCCAAATATTGTAATGTAACGTGTGTAATGTAAATATTGTCCTATTAACAATTATAAACATGCATTTCAAATACTTAACGTTAAATAATCGAATGACGGAGGAAAAATTCCAGCGAGTATATTATATGGGTAGAGAATATTTGCGGATCTAAGGCCATACGCACGATCATACAATATAAATTGTAGTATTTTTTTGATCGCAGTAATCAGTAAATAATCAGAGCGTCCATCGCCCGTGTTGACAATTGTGATCGAGCACTCACTTCGTTTCCGTGCAAAAGGAAATACTGCAATTCTCTAAATTAAAATCCGAACCATATGATTGCAAATATATTTCATTTTTTGTATATTAAACTAAATTAATTCTTTTTGTCCGCGTGGAATGCTTCCGGCTGTCCTTTTCTGCTTCTAAAATTCTACCAGTGCAGCATTTTTAACTCTTAAATACATTCCAACCAGAAATGTAAAAATCTCTGGTTCCAACCTCAAAAAACACCAAATCAACGATGCATTAAGATGCTTCGGTGACGTAGAGGTAAAGGTACCACCGCAATAGCTGTTCCTGCGTTACAGACCCTATAAATGTGGACCGAGAAACATCCTGAGATACATTGGTGGCTTTATGGAATTTCATATGTGATAAGAGTACCAGATGATCATTTTCATAGTAATTCATATACGATAACGAAAACTAAATAAACTGGCGATCCTCGATATTTATGCCATTGTGATTTAAACATTCCTTGTCTCCTATTTTCATTAGTCGACTGATTTTGGTTATTGGTAGATAGGATATGTCTATAAAATGCAGGTCAAGTCTAAATACAGTTACACAATATATCAATAATTACGCAATTTTCTGTATACTAAATATTTCATACTCTGATGAAAGATAACTTTTCTTTGAATTATTAAGTATTTAATGTTTTTCTGAGATTTCATAGTTCAAATTTGCATAAGCAGAATCCTATAACTGTTTGCCATTAATCGCCCAATTGGCCCACTCGACCAAATAAAAAATTCTTCATTGAAACAATTATGACATGAAATTAATCGGGCCATGTGCAGTTATTGATTTATAAGTTCCTTATACTATATTTAGTTTATTATTAATACCGCACCCAGCATACTAAGGGCACGCAATACGAGTTGAGGATGGAAATGGTGGGAACATTGAAATGGACTACCGAACGTCCTGAAGGTTCAGAATACATTTTGATAAGTAGTTGCCGAGTGGGGGCAACGTGCGCTGGAATGGTTTGGTTTAATTTGGTTTGGACTGGACCACTTTCACCAACACGCAGGTCTGGTATATCACCACTTTTAAATATCATTCTGTGGTTACCACTCGGCTAGCAGACGCGGTTAGATATAAATATCACTGCTTAGCGATCAAAACAGTATGGAAGGTAATTCCCATGAATCGATGAGAAATAAAGTCAATACATTGGTAAATAATCGATAAGGATACCACCGCGCATGATTTCAGCGCAGAAAAATCGTTGAAATGTGACGTATCACCTTCTCATGATTTCAAATCGAGTCAACTCGTAAATCACCTCGAATGATCAAGATAAGATCAAAACGGCATAAGAGCGTACCGAAGGCAACTAAAAAAGTACTGCAGGGGAAGGTCACGGATGGAACCATATCAGGTGATTTAGGATAAGTATGAACATGCTGGGGACAAAAATTACCACACCACATAGTTGCATTGGGTCGCCGATACCAGTACTCGTGGGAAGGATTCTGGGAAAGGATACGAAGTAAGGGGGAAGGTCGGGGAGGAACGTTTTTGTTTCTCAGCTTGAGATACTGCATGGCGAAAAACTGCAAAACTTCCCCTTTCAAGGTCGGGAAGGGAATTAGAAGGGGGGATTGCATCAAATACCACAAACAGTGCGTGCGCCACTGATAAGGAGTTATAAGTTAGTGAGGAACTTTGAAATGAGGAAATGACCAAGAAGAGAGAGAGAGAGCATGGTGGAGAGCTGCGGCAAAAGAAACAACCTTTGGATTGAAAAAAAGCTTTAATTAAGGCAAACATTCAAGAGAAGTTATTAAGGATGGTTATTTGACTATCGCCATGGTTAAAATACTTATGAGTACCTCATTGTTCTCTATTTGACGCCATTTTATCCTGAAATAAATAAGAAAGCAGTTTCTTATTGCCTATTTTGAGTTTGGAATTCGGGGAAACAGATACTTCATGATAAAAATAACGCAACCCCTGCTGCATTTGGACTTTAACTTGAAAGTTAAACAAAAAATTCTGCTGTTCTTGCTGTGATCAACACGAAGGCTCGAAATCGAGGAGCGTTATTAAATTTAAAGAAATATTTTCCTTTCCAGTCTTCTCCTGTACGTGTTTATTTAGTGATATTATCATGATGCTATCACAAATGTAACTTTTGCGGATATAATACATTTTTGAAAATATAAGACCTTTTAATCAGGTAAAATTTTAAGAATTTTTAATAATATACTAAAATAATTGCCTAATATATCAGTTAATATTTCACAAATTAAATGTTTCGCAGTCAAACAGACTTCAAACTGCTATTTAGACACTGAAATCCGTATTCAGGCTGAACTTAAACGGAGTTCAGTTGCATTCAACACAAAATTTAGATGGAAAATCAATCGGACTTATACCAATGTGTTCAACATGGCTTATACTTGAGAATAGTACTCTACATCTGTTCTATGTTCCACCAATGTATTAAAACTCAATTCTACATATTCCCATAGAGATTCTTCTATTTGACAAAATCAATCTTCGCCCAATGCGTAAAATTAACAATAGAAAGCTAACGTTGATATGGACATGGCCTCTTGGTCTACATGAACTGTTCTTGAGATTATCGTCTCAGCTGATATTTGCATTACTCAAGATGGTGTAAATTTATAGAATTACACGTTTCACCCAGTTCACTCTATAACAGAATTACCAATCTAGTTCGAATACACCGAAATTTGAATGAATCTAATGATAAAAAGAACGAATCAACATTTCGTTTTCACACACTTCCATTCCGAAGTTCATTTCTGCATCAATGCCGACCACAGGGGATACCAATGCAATTTTTAATCAATTATTAAATGGCTCTGTAATTATGAATGATTAGCACACCAAATATATATGGAAACCAGACGAAAATTCACACATACAAGAATAATCGGAACAAGAAAAAATTACGAAATTTACAGTTGACCTACTCATCCCTTATCGATGATAACTGAATTATTCTCCCACAAACAGGAGGGACACTAATGGAAATATTCTTAATAATAATAACTACTAAAGCGAATGATAATTGTAAACTATCTGTTCTAGAGATATTCATCATAAAAGACAAAAAACTTTATTTTTCTCCTATATTTATTTGGCTGGAACCGGTCAGGTCAACCGACTAATTTGTAAACAGTTCAGCTCGACGCGGGATGTATAATTGACACCCGATGTGGAAAATGATTTTCTATAGATCACCTGAGGATGATATAACTGTCGAAACCCGGGTTGAGTCAAATAAAGATTGGGGAAAAAGAAAGTTTTTTTGTCTTTTATGATGAAGGTTTCCACCAAATAACGGTCGAAACCACCAACTACAGAGAGTTTCATATTATTGCAGACGTGTTGAATTATCCTCGAGCACACTCTATTTCTTCGCCATGAGAACTACTAGTCTGAAACATGACGATTGCCTGGCGGCGTGACAATATTTATCATACAATCCTGTAAAAAAAATTCAGCGCCTTTTATAGTGACGTTTTGAGTTTCAAACACTTTCAGACATATCCTTCTAACACACGATTTCCGCAGCACAAATGTGATGATATTCGAGGGTTGGAATGGCTCTACGCCGTCTAGGTTGCTGTCGCTTGGATTCGCGTGACAAAATAAATTGACTGGCTAGATTTACAACAGCTTGCAACGAATAATTTCAAATTGGTTGTACTTGCCATTCTATATTTAGCAATAAGGTTTTAGCTGTGCTGCTTTAAAATTTCACATTTTTCGTACATTTAGGATTCCGCGTCACTTTCGCTTATACATCACCATGGTTTTATGTACATACAATTATGTACCATAGTCCATATTAAAAAAAACCTGAATGTAACAATCCGACCATCTGACCGCTGAGTCAGTCTTCTGTTTGCGAGGCGTGAGCAAACAAGAAGGTATGTGGTCGATCGCACCCATCGTTTTGTCCACGGAAGCTTCCGAAATGTCACGTAGGATTTCTTACTTCGTTAATTGTCAACATTGTGAGAAAAATATAATAGGTAAGCTTCGCAATCTAGTAAAATAATTCATTTCCGCATCAATCCGTTTTATATTAATATTATTATACACTGGATGATGAAATACCTTCAGACTAAGTTCCGGTAATAAAACTAAAAATAATTTACCCCACTTACTAAATGTACTAAGTACCTAAACTCCTTTTGTTGCTTCATTTCATACAAATTTCAGGATCGGGGAACCCATCCATTCCATCCTGTTCTTTTCCTGGGGAGAATATTTACAAAGCAAAAATTTCGCGAATAAAAGTCACGCGGAACTACAAAGGTGGTGGGGTTTCTTTCTTCGAGCTGAATCAATATGGTCTCACTTCATCGCGTAGGTACCCCTGGAAGTAGCGGAGGGGGACTGAGTTCATGAGAAAAAAATCATGAAAAAATTCACTCTCATTTCTCACAATCACTGTCATCAACATAATAAGAAAAGTGAGGAATATTTATTTCACAGTAACTTTTGCATGAAATAGTGTCCAAACCAGGTGATTAATTCCTCTTCAAATAATACTTTAAAGAATTTGACTTCAAATCGATCTTCTGTGGAAAATGTGCTACGCCGATAATTTTAGATTCATAGTCCTGGAAGCTGTCCTACTGTCTCAAGGTTAAATTCAACGGCTGTTTGCATCAGTCGATTGTTATAAGTTTATTCGGTCACGGTAAAACGTTTTGTCCTCCAATTTAATTGCATTTTCTGCTTGCAGTTTTTACAACACATGAATTTCGGTCGGAATTATAATTTTAGGAATTCGTATCCAATGCAACTAACTCTAACACAAATTAAATATTGATTTCTGAGACAAATTAATGAAGTAGATCAGCAATTTCAGTGAAGTAATTCCAGCGAATTGTTAAAATAATACTATATAATGCGAATATTATATACTTCGAGAGAGCGCAAAGCCAAATTAATCCTTCACTAAATCGATGATGACTTTAAAATAAAACCAAAGACGAAGAGATAAAAGCATGGACCTGGGAATACAGGGCAGCTAGAAAGAGAATTATTCATTAGCTATGTGAAACTGAGAAATGAAACCTGGCACTTAGTGCCTATTGTAAAGAATATTTAATTCACTAGTAGAATAGTACTCTTAACATACTTACGAGCAACACATTTACATTCATCGGTCGGCTGTGTCAGTCTAGTGGATAATAATATAATGATAAGTGGATAATTATAGCCTGCTAACTTTGTCCGTGCAAAAAGAGATTGAGCATCTCAAAATTGGCTCATGAGATTTCCACATAAAGAATATTTATCAACGTGTAGGTTAATGTAATTCCACGTGCAACAAAGGTACGCCTTTTTTTATCGTTCTTGCGGATGGCGTAACTTTGCCGGTTTTGAAATAGCTACACGGGATCTAAATTTTAAGATTTTTTTATCGTAATCTTACCGTTACGTGCATACAATTTCAAATGTTTGACTATTTTATTTACGGTACGTTATTCAGTTAATAACATCGTCTTTTTTCGGTAATCATGCGTCGTTGAAGAACGTGGCCCACATTGCCGCAATCCTCTTTGAATTCTTATCACGAATCAATCAATGCCATCAAACTGAGATGAGCCTAAGATTTTACACAAAACTTTATATTTTCTGAAAACGAGTACTAGCGTAGGTTTTGTGGGCTTGAGTCCGGTTTATGGAATGGATATTGTGGTAACTCTCCGGTGGTTCGGCCACGGTCGGGAAAACCCAAGTGGTAATTAGAATCCTCGCGGGTACACAGGCCACAAGCGACTACCTTGGGCAAAAAAAACGCTAAATATGCAATGCGTCATATAATTATGAAGACCAAATGGACTGACGGATTACTGAGGAATAAGTTACGGCAAGGGGCGAAGTCGACTGAAAACACCGAAAAGTTGAAGAGGTAAATTCATCAGATATGCCTGTATTGAGAATGGTAGTCCAATGGTTAGAGCGCTGGGCTCCTGACCGGAGGGTCTGCGATCGATTCTGGGTGACGCCTCTTGGCACCCTCAGCTTCACCGAAGCTGTGTAACACTTTTCGGGTACTAGGTCATCCTGGGAAATCTTTGGCGGTAAATGGAAAGGAACTGGCCACCCTACCCTGATGTGTGAATTTCACAGGACGTTGTACTTAGTACTGGGTGGGCTCTACCCTCACCTACTAAATCGACCTTCGGGTCGATTACTGTGATTTTGATTGAAGCCTGCTGAAATTAGTTGGAACGGATATTGGACGGGAAAAACCACAGAGTAAAATTCTATATTAGGCACATGATGGGTGTTACGAAAGGCATGAAAAATAAAAATGAACACAAGAAGAGATAAGCAGACCGGGGAGAGATGAGTGGAGAGTTGCATCTCACCAAACCATGGGTTTATGATCGCTGAATATGATACTGGATTCAATTTTCTAGTAATTTATGCGACCGACTATTTATTCCTGGCCATCTTTCTCACTAGCCGAATCACTGAATGTAATATTGTTTCTTTGACTCTATCATCTCTCTCAGAAACACTTACTATCATTTAGTAGCTTAAAAGTCACAACCATTTTTATACAACTGCAGGATATACGCTAAGATCTAATCGCTGATTGGGATGCGTATAAATTTACAATTTAGGGTGACGAGGGGTCAAAAAATAACATACTGAAGGTGGTAGAAAAAGTAAAAAGGTAAAAAAATACCATTCTCTTCCTGCGGATCTGATTTTTTTTAAATATCAGAAGAGATATAAGGATTATATCAGGAACCGGAGGAACATTTAACTTTGAAAAGAAAGGATGGCTTTTTGTGCATTTTTATTTAATTTAAAAATAACTAGTAAAAAAACAATATCCCTTCCTTAGTTATCGAATAATGAAATGAAAGATCGGGTGCTTTCCCGGTGTATTATCTAAGCGAAATATTTTCAGATTTTCACCGGGTCAGGATCTGTTTTTGTGTCTAGTAATGAAACAAATAAATACAGTTAATTTTCAAGTTCTCTTAGGAAAAAATATTGATAAATTTCACTGTCACAAGAGACAACCGTCACCCTCTCCCCAAGCATAAGACTCCGCCGAGGCGTTTTATTTTAATTTCAGGTTTACGCATGATATTTAAGAAATATTTTCAGTGGAATAAGTTAAAAGCATAAAATATACTGGAAAGTAAATCGCATATGTCTAGGAAACTTGCCATCACATAATAATTTTTTTAACGCGAATACGCCAACCGGAGCATTGCACGCAACAACAGCTTAATAGTCTCGTGGTGACAATATGTACGTAAGTTGTACAGAGAAAAAACTCGGAAAACTTCGATGATAACCCGTACAAGAATAACACTAGTTACGAAATAATTTTCGTCACTTGTATATTTAATATTTTCTGAAATAGGGAAGTAAAAAAATTATAAAAGATAATTTTAACATTCCAATCGAATTGCAGCTTAAACACACGCTAGTACCGCCTGAATGCAACTGCAAATAACTACTTCACAAAGTGATGCAATTTAGTTCATTTGATTCTCATAATGCCACCGCCATAAATAAGGTGTGCACATGGTCACGCTATTCAGTGAACGCAGATAAATATTTCCTAACGAGCGAACGTCGTAACTTTTCCTACCTTCCTAGAAGAAGGATTTCAACTTCTGTACCGATGTTGCATGCTAGGCAAGTATGCTAGGCATGGTAGGCAGAGTATCTCTATTGGAACTTTATTTTGGTTATAAAAATCACTTTTTTACCATACACACTGAGTTATAAGAAAAAACAATATATTATAGGAGGTAATATTAAATTTCAAAAGTGAGAATTTGTTGCACCATATACGAATCATCACCATCTCGTATGCCACTCATCATTAGTTTTAAGATGCATTTCTTTAGTCCATACTTAAAAGTAATTTTATATGATATGTTCAAATTGTGTCATTAAATATACACCAAATGGAGTCAAATTCTAACGCTTAGTTGCAACATTCCACCACTTTTATTTTCACCACAAATTTTGCAAGACAAATTTTCCATTATTGCAAAGAGATTCTTTTTCTTTTACTTCTTCCCACGAGAACCACGTCTGTTAATCATAGGCAGAATTGCCTCTAGGATTAATAGTAGATAGAAAATTATATTTTATTTAACACCAATAAGTGAAGTATTTAGAAAATAAAAATCGAGGCACATATACAAAATATGAAAATTAAATCACCGAGAGGTTTCATTAGCAGCCACCACTGCCGGCTTTAGGTGGAGAATTTTTCCTCACAATTGCGACACATATTATGGCTTGTTTCGACATTCGTGGCATTAAAAGAGTCGGGTATAAGGGAAAAATGAATAAACCGGAAAGAGAGTGAAAGGTGGAGAGGAATTAGGGTTCGACTAGGGACGACATCTTATGACTACTGAGAGGCTCGACGGCATCCTATAGTTTAAATTCACATCCGACCGATGAGGTTCTGCACTGATAGTATCTTCAGGAAACCAACGAGTGAACCATTATCACAATAAAATTGTACAGTCTATCACTTTAACCTCACAGAAATACGGAGATAGGGCAACGGAATATATGTCGTCCTAAAAATTCTCTTTTCAAAAATGTTACTATTATTTGTGGAAGACTTAGTTAAATCACTTAGCAAATAGGTAAAATAGATGTAACGTACCCTATTCGGTGCCTTCAGCCATTATCATATTACCGGGTCTATTCCAAAGGACAGGCGTTCGTGTTATATCTATTATTTTACAGAAATTTTACATGAATGCAGGAGTATAGAAAAATACCAGTAAAATGGAGCAAGTCATCGAGAATTTTCAAATTTTTTTGCAGTTTCTTCGACAGTAGCATTCGACTTCCGTATTTGAGTAGGCCTCGTAATTGAAGGATTAATCTTATGAATCACGAACAAATTGGAGTAACGAACTACATTTTTCGGAAAGGCACATTCAGGAGGGAGTCAATAGTTTAAATTCGGAAATAAAATGTGCGAAAATTAAAATATTTGAAACTGCAACTGCGAAGGATATTTATTCAGACATTTATTTGGTAAAGTACACGGAATATCTACGCTGCAGAGAGTTGCATCCCAGACTCTGCAATGACAGATAATTTAACCATGAAGTTCGGGGAAAGTTCAAAATAGAGTATTTCGTTTTTTCGAAACAATATTCTTTCATCAATAAATTTTGCGAATACTGAAATCGAGATAATATACTAAAACGAAGGAGATGTTCAAGCTATATAGATAGGGGATTAGTATCAATACGATTTGATTGTAAGATTTGCCTTAACCTCTCGCCTCCTCGTATGCGCTAATGTTTTTTTTAACCGAAAGTCATACTCAATTTTTCCCAATTAATTAAAATTTATTAGTTGCAATTACAATAAAAAAACAAAAGAGAAAGTACCTACTTTCAATTAGATAACGGCTAATTATTTATCAAAAATATTTCATACTCATTCTAACTGAAATAATAATTGTTACTAGCATCTAAAAGTCTGATTAGAGATCTGACCTGTATTTTATCCCCTTCATCGTCGCTTTGCTCCAGACTGTAATCGTCCTCTTCATCCTCAAAATCCCTTGGGTAGAGCTGGACCGGTTGGACGAACATGCTTCACAGAAGCGCATGCATCAAACGTTGAACTTGGAAATCCTCTCGCAATTCACCAGTTGACACGTGTCGTGGGAGTATTTTTTTATCTTATCATCACGGTAAAGGGCCACCAAACTTCAACGTTAGGCACAGCCAATGATTCTGATGGACACATCACTTTGTCTAGTTATCCCATTCCAGACGATGGAAAGGAGTCAACGCCTCGAAACAATTCGTAAGATAGTATAAAGGAGCACAAATATTAACAACTTTGAATATTTACAAATAGATTTGCTCCGGAGAAAACACCTGCGACGCAAAATCTGTGGGTATTTATTTAAACATGACTGGAGAGGGCGAGGAAGCAACCTAAATCTCAAGCTCGCCCTTACAGGCCTTCTAACTTCGTATAGGCTTTACAACTCCTGAGGTGAGAGACGCCGGAGGGGTTCTCGGACACTGCGTTGCTTCCGACAGCTCTCTGCTCTCAAACCCCCATTCCCTCCACTCACACCAAGACCTCCCCTTTTCTCACCACCACCCCCTTCTACATCCCCTCCCTCCTTTCTCCTTCCGATCCCGAACGCACCCCCCTCTCCTCCCCTCCCCCCGCGCCATTCCTTCTCACTCCGTGG
>LYUA01000504.1:661553-675964 GCA_002093875.1 Calopteryx splendens | reverse complement strand
AACACGCAAGCCCTCCCACCACGTCAAGGTTGTAGTCCATGGGGAGGGATTCATATACTAAAGACGTTTAAATTGGGTACTGGGATCTTTTGACAAATGGTATGACCGGTACACACACACAAATACAATGCTTAGTAATAAGAAATCGGTTTTGACACGTCATCAACATGAATGCCTGTGTCCCGCAAAATAATGGACTTATTAAATTCACCTTAAAATAAACCAGCAATTTTCAAACCATCAATCAAGGAAGCTTTCTACTTTTCTTTTAATTTTCGTAAAGAAACACATTGGTGTTTTACGAAAAACTCCCATCCCAAAAACTTAATTCAATGTTCTTGAATGTGGGATATTGTTAATTAATAAAAGTAAGGAATTTCAAATAGTTCAACCAAAGAAAATATACAATTAAAGTCATTTTAGTGAAGCCAAGCGAACTAAACGGAAATAACGAGACCTTAGACTCAATCAGCAGATTTCTACTGCGAATGTCATAGGTGAATTTTGGTAGCTCTGTCAGCGGTGGATTCAAAATACAATCATACGTTATCTGTTCATACCTGATCCTATATCTCCTTTTTAACCAAAAATGCTCCCAAGTACCCTCCACCTAACGTATTTAGTCAACATTTAGGATTACCCTGGCATAATTACATGCATAACCGAAATACATCGACTTTTTCTTGTGTTAATTAGTTTTATAAACTGACTCTAGCAATCTAAATATTATTTGTCAATAGTTAATGTTATACTATGGGTAGGCCTTCTATTTATAGATTAAAAAGCCAATGATTTAAAATTTCCAAATTGTGTGTTAAAATTACTGGATAAAATGAATGAAATTTCCAAGAATGCGTCGATTGCATTTTTTGCAAGTAAGCTACATTTACTTTGATATAACTCATTGAGAACATTAATTTTGGACTAGGATTTTAACATTTAACAACATTTAAGAAAATTTATTACATAATGATTTGTCATTACTTTACTAAAAAAGTACGATATAACCTCCAAAGAATTCTAAATATAAATAAGGAAGGTGTATAGAAGTAGAAGGGGCAAGGGACTTATTTAAATTATAAAGGAATACAAGGAAAATGAGATATTAGTATGGAAGTATTGATGGGAAGAGAAGAAGGCAGTTATATCAAATCTTCGGATTGATAATCATTCACACGTCTAATTTTCCTATTTCAAGGAATTTATTTATTGAAATAAAGTTTTGAATTAGGTTTCTAAGAGATAAACATTCAACTATCTAAAACATCTATCTATGTGATTTGATGAGAAAAGTGTGCCTCTCAAGTGTAGGCAGGCATGACTTAGCAGTAAGGCTCATTGTATGCTAGTTCTTAGGACTAATGTAAAGCCAATAAAACGAAGCTAAAAAATAAAAGAAAGCAATCCATTATGCAAACATTCTGAATTTGTTACTAATTGAAATCAAGCTCCAGATTCATATTAGTACGCTCACATGTACGTAAGCATATCAACCTAGTCTTTTCACGGTGAAAGTATAAATTATATTTCCTTGTTGGAATTGGTATCTCATTAGACAGACACGCGTAGATGGCTGTCGGGTTATTTTGGCGTCAGACAGTGTAAATTTCTCAATTTGTCATTGAAAGAAGTAAAAATAAATACTTTAATTTCTAAATTGTCTTAAAAAGTATATATAATCTGATTCAGTCACGCTGATCCCACCACTCGTCAAATAAGATACGCCTACACCTTCAGTCATCAACTCAGTTCAATTTGAGAATAAATAAGTAATATAATGCTTTTAGTAATTATGATGCTTGTGGAAAGGAAAAATTTATCCTAACACGTTCCAGAAAATTACTATTTTCCGGTGTGAGAGGAAAATTATTATTTGCATTGAGGTTTACGAGTTAGCATTTTCCGTGGTAGAAAAAATGGTAATGATTTCGTTTGCACGAATTTTCTTTGGTATGAAACTTTCGAGCTGTTCCAGGGTGCAGAGCAGTGATTCTCAACGGGGGCGGTATCAAGGGGGCGTTTTGGTTCATCGCTGTGATTGTGGAGGGTTACACCAAGTGGTCCCAGGGTCGAATCCAGGGTGAAAGCGGGACGGTGGCCCCCTCTCCCATCCCCCTAGCATACGCAAATTATCAACAAATAAAATGCTGAATATGGAGCGAAAGATGCTGGTATTCTTTCCTTCAGCGATCAAAGCAAGCAAACCGCGCTGAGTGCCTAGTGACAGACTGAGCGAGTTGTATTTATTTAAATTATTTTTCATCTATTTATTTAAAATAGGACCACATACAGTAATAACTTGCCAATTTATAGAGGAGCATGAGACGGCATACACATTAAGACGCATACACTAAAGCATTTACAAAAATTAGCAATTAACAACAAAATTAACAAAAGAGACCATCATTTCCTTAGTTATTTATCCGAAATCTCTATCCTCACCTATAAAACCAACCAGCGGGTTCGGTCGCCTCCCCTATTAACCACTACTGTGATTTGGTTTTTCCGTGTATTTATCTCTCAATATGCAATGTGTAGAGAAATAACGTTCTCCTCGAGGTTTTCAAGGCCCGAACGATGCTGACGCCATAAAATTCAACATAAATTTCAAGTTCATTGCATTTATATCGCTAAACGATTTCGGAAATAACTCGCAAGAATCTGAGAGGCGAAAGAAATGCAACTTTCTGGAGGTAAAAGATTATGAATGGGAAAAAAAGGTTAACATCGCTAGTGGCAAACTCATTTCTAAACTCAATGTCCGCCTGTTTCTTTATGCAACCTTCTCCTTCTAGAATTCAACTGGCTTTAAGACATCTTATGCTGCTGAGAAGAATGCTAAATACTTAGCATTGTACTCATAATAATCACTACTTAGCTCGTTATCTCATTGTGTACAGGCGAACCTGCGAATGACTTTCCATCTTTGGACGAAGTTGGAGCTTGCATAGCCTGATGGGTTTTCCACGAGGAAGGAGGTAGTCATCAGCCAGGTAACCCCTTGACGCGGGCGCAGATCTTGAGCGGCGTGCGAGTTCTCCGAACCGGTCTCCGGGCCTGACCTCGGTGAATTCGCACGCCTGACTTTACCTCTGGCTCTTAGGCTTGTCTCCTTACTGCCTTCCCTTTTCCGTTTATTGTGGGAGGAGACGCGCCCTTACACTAAAGTCATTAGGTTTCGTTAAAGCATGCCCCGGACCGTTCTGTCTGACGACCTGGGTGCAATGATCACCCATCTCTAACCTCTGCGACTAGCTAACGCTACCATGGGGGGGGGGGGGCGAGTGTTTCAGGGGTGTTGCGGGGGTTGCTTCCCCTTCATCGGATGTGTATAGGATTAACATGAAGTTCTTTGCTTTGTCATTCGTTTAAAATATGCTCATAGAAACAGGTATTACGTATTAATTCGAACCCTCAAAACGGTTTTAGTTTCATAAGTGCATACCAATAAAAAATATGCCAAGTCTTCTCTGTGGATTCAGCCATAAAATTACCAAGTAAGTTTTCTCCTACAGATCAATTGATTACCATTCGCACTAATCTTTGGTGGATGCCTCTTTCTCTGTACATGGCGCTCTATTTAAATTGAGAGTTGGGGCAACCGTCACAATTAAATAGATGGACCATAATAATAATTTTCAGGGAAAATTATACTCACTCGGAGTACTCGTATATAATTTTAATCCGTGATATTGAATGGGTAAGAACAGTTTAAGTTTGGCCACTTACTGGCCATCTGATATTTATAAAATAATTATATCGAACGACACAAAACAATGTAAAATTTCATTCACTAACAAGGCGAAAAAGACGACAGGCAAACGAGAAGATACATTGAAAATTCCTCTATAAGTCAGATATTGAATCAAATACGATTTATTTTATTTTAAAATATTCCTTTCGTCGTAATAATTTAGAAGAGAAAATCCAGACACAGAGTTGTGAACCCCCTGGACCTAAATATCGCCAATTACGTCAATTTTTGACTTCGCATCACTATTCAACCCACTAAAACGCAATATAGTTAACACCAACGGCAAAAATATGTTGAGGACGATTCTGAAAAAAACCACAGGGTGAGTTCGATTCAATAATTAAAAAAATTCAAGTGAAAGAGGAGTGAACCAATGAATGAAAATTTTGTTCTACCATGTTCTGTACTTGACATCATAGAAAATTCCTGTTTTAGAATAATATCCATTTAATGTCATAAAATTACAATCGTGTTAGCAATATTTAATAATTAGCGAGTGGTGACTTCTCTTTTCAGCTTAACTTTTTGGGGCGATATCAGTCATACTTATGACCTTCAACAAGAGCATGACCAACAAATGATAAAAAAATATCTCACTGGTAATTAGTCCATTCAAAATTCTTATTTAAACACAGAATCAATAAAACTAGGATAACATCAAATTCGTATTTCAAGTCTGTATTTAAAGATTTGTTTAACATCATTGAAACAAAAATCTCATCAAAGTAGCGTCATTTTTTATTACTTTCTCCAAAAAAAGTACAGGAGATATTCTTTTAAGAAAAAATGTAAGGAAATATTTTCACAGCCTTAATTCACTTTAGATTGGCCCTTGGATGAGAAGTCCTGATTGTATAATTTATCTATTCAATGGGACAAGCTTCATTTATCACCAATATTTAATATGCCTAGGAGTTCAAAAGCAAAAAAAACTGGCGATAAACATATATATTTATCAAACATATATTATTCCAGCAACAAGAGAAATTTATAATGTTTTATTGCAGTTTTCCAATTATAAATGGTACATTTAAAAGTAACTACAATAAATTAAGTAATATTATTAATAATTAAAAGTAGTTAATTAATTATTAATAATATTTAAGAAAATATTCTAATTATTATTAAATATAAAATTTTATGACGAAGTCCGATGATTGTCGGAGAGTCAGAGGTGGATTTCTACAAATGTAGAATATATAATAATAATAATTATTATTACTATAAAATACAACTTTTTGTGGAAAGCTGCTACATCGCCTACTGTTATGCATCAGTTCTACAACATCAGGCCGAACACATTATTTTTCATAAGAGACACTAAGAATTTAATAACAATGAACTGGAAATGAACAGCAGCTATTTAAAAGTGACGATAATTAAAAGAGTACATAACAAATATTTATGGAAAGGAGATTCACTGACTACCAAGAATACAACTCTTCATCGTTCTAATTAATATAAGCTGTGACGCGAAATCACTGAGAAAGGAATGATACCGCCATGATGTTATTCCCATAACTAATTAATTATAGTCCCCTATTTATTTAAGAAAAAATTAAAATGACAAAATGATTTCGAATGCAACTCAAGATATAGCATTCAATGCATAGCATTACGTTTCAATAAACCGCATCAACATTATGCCATGGATTTAGTCATTAAGGATGTATACAAATGGTTGACGTTAAAAAAAACTAAAATTGCCACCGGATGCTCACACTTATTATCAGAAATTGCATTAAAATCAAAATCAATTTCTTAAAATAACACATTAAATCACTGATTCTAAAAAACCTAAAACATACAATAAGATATACAATGAATGAACCTGGTGTTATAGGATAGCGTGTTGCGTTGTTTTTCAACAGGTATTATATGCATACATGTAAGAAAGTACTCATTATTGACATAAGTTGGCGCATATAAATTCCTGAGGCTATTCTTTCTCTCACATCATGTGAACATTTGGCCTGATCTATTACAAACACATAGTAATCAACTTTGGACGATATAAGGTAGAGGTGAGCGTAATTCAATTGATGAAAATTAATAAAAAACATAAATGTAATAGTTAATTAATTTATAATGAGGTTATATAGAATTTTGAATGCCTTCTCCATCAGCCATGATTATTATTTTATAAAAAGTAACACATATCAATGATTAAATTAAATACGGATAAAATTTTGAATTACCATGCATAAGAAAATCTATAACTCAAACTTCCAAAATTGGCTTGTTTGACATAATTCACATGCATTGCTGTTGAAAAAGGTTTCTGACCTAATTTGAAATTGAGGCACTTGCATCACTAAGAAATTGCACTTTATTTAAAATAATTCAAGAGAATATTTAAATACACTTTATGCATGCTGACTTCGACCATGGACGGAGGGAATACTACCTTTACATTAGGGTTACCAGTGCAGGACATAAATCGTGCATCGAAACGAATTTCATATTGACACGTGTGAGAAAAATGTATGGGGTACTTTATGTGAGTATCTCAAGTTTCAGTTTTACTTTAATATCCTTTAAATATTTACCAAGAGTACTTACAAGGCTTAATAAGAAAAATTAACCTGGTTTCCCGAAGAATGAATTGCAGCCTGGCGTCATGAGGACAGGAAGTGACGGCGTCTCAACTGCATTGATTTTTATCTTCACGTGATTTAGTAGCATAACTTTTGCAGGGCGCAGCAGGCATAATTTACAAAGCGGGATGAAATATGAAGAAAATTTCAAATAATTTTGCATTATGGTACGGGAAAGCGAAAGACGTACGTGCCATTGAGCATGAATGTTGATCAGAAAAGTTAACTGTAAAAAGGTACTCTGTCTGAATAAATAAAATTGTTGAGTAATTCGTGCATATCTGTCAGTTTATTATAAAAAAGGAATGTTAACTAATATCCATGTAGATATTTCTTTGGTTGAATATATAGCTCACATCCAAATTAACATCAAATCTTTAATAAAAATGGTAATTATAATTCTAAAATAAAAGCAAATTGAAGAAAAGAATCACTCGGAAGAAATAATTTACGCCAATACTTTACCAAGCATCTTCTGGAATTTTGAGGCAAAAACACACTTCCAAAAAAAGTTTGTGCTCTAAAACTGCGTTTTAAAGGATAGTTTGGGGAATACCATTTATCATGGACAAAAATCACTTTAATAAGCCAAAAAAAATTTGTCTCCAAATCCATGCAGTACATACCTACATTTATGCATGAATTAGTGGGTTTAAGTATCGCGCTTGATCGAACTTCTAGAGAATACAAGTAAACTCTTGTAATTCCTCTATTTATTTATTGGAAAGGTTAAAATAGTTTGTCGGGCTTTATGGATTACAATATTGGTATTTCCTTAGTTGGCACTGAGATCTTCCGACAGTGTAATAAGCTTATGCAAGTGTAATGTATTAGTTCTGGGGAGTATTAAAACAACTCATTCATTATTAAGTTTTTATAATTCATCGATATCATAAAATACGGGAATATAAATGCTGAAAATTCTGAATACGCCATATGAACACGAACATGTCATATTAACAGAATATTACTCTTTTTCCCAATCGAAATTTACTTCTTCTTCAGCATAATGATTTTGTATCGGTATGCAATGATACACTTGTCTCACGAAAGAAGTATCATTTGTAATTTCGCAAGAACTATACACGAATGTCATGCTATAAATGCCTATTGTTCACTCGGCTTGCCCTTAAGAGCCTATTGGTCATTTGGGTGGAAATAATTCTTACATTAAAAATCATAGATGTAACGCAGAGTCAAGATTAATGCAACGATGACGCACACGAGTCTCAATATTATTCGCGCACATAAAAATTCACACAAGCAATGTCAGTTCACTGACGCTACAGCACTAAGAACTTGCTTTACTTCTACTTCTCTACCAATAATTAATTGGAATTAACCTGGAATTACATCGCAGTCATGAGTTTCCATTTCTCGGGATATTTCAGACATAATATAAGGTTCATGCAATGCCCTCACACATTTTTACATAGCATAGCATCAACCTGTTGGTATTCATTACGCGTACATAAACCCTCTCTCAACCGAGTATCGTACTCTAAAATTAACAGATTGGGATCAATATCGAACCCTCTCATTTTTTTATCCGCATGCAACATGTGAAATAAAGTCCACGCGACATGAAACGAAGCAAACATCTTCGAAAATTTAACCACTTTCTTAATCCACTTACCTCTATCGAACTTTTTTTCGGTCGAAGACCTCTTCTAAAAAGTGCATATCGAAGGATTTTCTTCCGATATTCGTTCCGCACCCCCATGCTGTCAAGACTTATTTAAATAACAATGATCAATCACTGCCAATACCCGTGCACTATTGGTAAATACTACGGAGAAAGGGTTTCCAGCGTCCCTAGCAACAGTTGCCAAAGCCGAATTGACCCCCTGGTAAGTCCAGTCTATCCGATTCCGATGCGAGAGTCTACAAAATCGGAATGGAAAAATATTTCTATTTATAAATTATGGGAAGTCTACGTAGATATATGAGTCGCAAGATGTTTAAGACACACCAAGTAATAAAAATCATCGTTTCGTGAAAGAGAGGGCACATGTCATCATGTTTTTGTGAGATTTTAAGATATTTAATGCTTTTAAAAAGAGTCATATCAGTCGAAATCGATGGCCCGGCTCAAAGGAAAGGGGCATCTTTTGGCCCCAGGTACGGAGTGGTACGAGGAACAAGATGCTTGGAAGGGAAATCAATGCCGGTCTGTATTCACGTCGTGCAAACACTCTGCTCGGCCATTGTCGTCGCTATATCGCGCAATCACGAGAGGAATTGATGCATTCCCAGTGGAACATAAATAAATGTTTTGTTCTTAGCTTATTCGCATTACAAGGGAATTATCCCATTGGCTTCTTATAAGCAGTTAAATTAGTAAGAATTTTCGGCATACAAGACTTGCCTAATGGAGTTGAAGTTATTTACAAGCAGCATTTTTCAAGCCAATACTTACTTTAAGCCTTAGTTCTTGGGGTGGTTTAGTTAATGAAATTACACAGAAGCATTTGTGAGTGGAAAATTCTGGAGTAAAAGTTCATCAGTCACACATACCTAAATGAGACTCGCACGTATATTTTCACGTTAATACAATTCTGCGGCGGCTCATGAGGATAAGGATGGAATGTATGACATAAGCGTAAAATGCCTATGCTATGTCATAGGTGAGGTCAAACTTAATGCTCCCACTCATTACAACTATGATTTTAATTTTGCAAAAAAGTGAAATCTTTATTTCGAATGATGTTCAACTATTTTCGTTAATGTTTTACTATTTCTAGGAAACTTCGCTTTTAGAATATTGATTAATTGTAATTTTGATAGCCTTTCAGCTACAACATCTCTCTTTAGCTCTTTCAACTAAGAGGTTTCACTTAGGACATATTACACTTAGTATAGAGTAAACTCGGACAATGAGACCCTTTGGAAACCCGATAACATACAGAGACTTATCGCGATACCAGGGGCATTTTCCAGAAGAAACCGTTAAGGAAAAAATATCATGGATCCATTACCGTGAATGAACTATATCAAGTTCAAGCAATGAAAACCTCGCGACCCAAGATTTTGTGAGCGAATGATATGCACGAAAACGATGGAAAAACCGTTAGCGACACCTCTCGTTAACTGAAATTCCTAGTTTTGTAGGCATTCAGTACAGAAATGTGAGTGACTATGACTTTCATTTAAATTAATTGATATAACTACTCAGTAAAATATTTTTTTCTTTGCTTCCCTATAAAATTTAAATCGTGAAATTACGAAATTTAAATTTTCCACAGGCTTAAAGTGAAGAAATTAAGAGCAAAAATATATCGGCAATGAATGCGATACAGATGAGGATAGTTTGAATCCACAGAATACAAGTAAAATAAAGAATTTATTAACGAAAACCAAGGAAAACAAGTTAGTACGAAAGCCAATAATTATTAGTAAAATGCATAACATTATAGCAACTAAATAATATTAATACAACATGAAGTAGTATTCCACTTCCAATTCTCTGACAAGCATCGAATTTCGTTTGTGTCATAGTCCGGACACTCGAGAAGGTTTTTACATTTGGGTGACCATCACCTGGCAACGTCGGAAAGGTGGCCAGCCTGGAATAGGATTAAGATCGTGCCCCCGATACTGAGGGAAACAAGTGCCAGGGACTTTTTCATGCGTGCATGAGAGAAAAACCTTTTGGATACGATATAAGTAAATAAAAATGCATATGTATAAGTAACAGGGTTAGTACGGTTAGTACCTATGTTTGTAGTTATTTAGACTGATTACTTCGTTTGACAGATGCAGCTTTATTACATGATTTAACTGGTGCTAAAACATTTTATTTATAAAAAAAATCATCAACATTAAGATGTAATGTGTATAACTTTCACATAACGAATTAAATATGTATCGCAGTACTTTTTATTTTTAGAACACTTAATTTTAAAGTCCATAAGATAAAAAAATTTCAATGTTCCGTAAACTTAATAAAATGCATCGTTTCGGAACGGCAATAATTTTTATATGGACAATTTCTAGCTATAGAAATAGCATCAACGATGCGTGTTTAATCTCACTAAAATCCACTAAGTTTCCTTGCCATGTTCCTTTATAACTCCAAGACTGTATGAATGGAAATGGTAAACAATTTCTTTTCTAATGAGGGGATGGAATATCCATGATGTTCTTTGAAATATTTGGAGGAGACACGCGACCATGCAAACAAGATGCACATTAAAAAAAGAAGCATGCAGGTAACCGTGGCAGTATGACATTAACTCCCTTGTGCCTGTCGGAGTGATGGAGATCAAGGTAAAGGCTAAACCAATCTAATGAACTGGACTGAAATGTCCTAAAAGCTTTTAATACAGCCAATTTATCTTGCAATAGAAAATATTCTTTCCCGAACGCGAGTTTTGGAAAAAAATCTCAAGATATCAATCTCAATTTTAGGCCAGGGCAAGTAAACGAGGAAAAATAAAGACCTACATCAGATGAATCAATAATGAAATATTTATCTAAAAGACCAGTTAGGTAGGGCTTTGGGACAGAAATAGAATTAATTCCTTCCTAAAAGCAAATTCACTCATTCGATTCTAGAATGAAAAAATATACTCACAGTGAAATAAAAAAATGTTGTAAACCCGTGGGAATCCCCGTTGAAAACTAATATTTTTTTGTTATTAATCATAATTTTATGGTACACAGTGAATAATCTCCCAATAAATATTTTTTCTGTTTTTTATTGAAAAAATAAATCTAATTCTGCCATAATGCTTAAATTGCAATGCAGCATTCGGAAAAACAAGTATGCAATAGCAGCATCGGAAAAGTCACGCAAAGTTTTTAGAATATCAAAAACATTCAGGAAGTGAGTTTATTAAAGATAAATCTCATTTTGTTTAGTTTACCTAACCACTAGTCGGAATATCAATTCCAAGTTCTTTAGAAAAAGTTTCCACATCTTCATTGATAGAGTGAGGAATTCATAGCAATTTACTATCTTGTTCAATTTTTCATGATAAGAAATTTTAAAAGAGAGTCCTTCAATCTCATGGTCGAGTATCATTGTACATTTATTACGCCAATTTCTACAATTCCACTTAAAAGCATAATATTGATGACTGGTGAAAATTTTCAATTTTTTGTGTGTAGATTTCCAAACTCACAATTTTTGGTATCTACACTAAGAATAACCCACAAGATTCAATCAATCAATCTAGTAGTTTAGGCATGAACATGTGCCATAATAATTTTTACTTAAAACTTACAGCATAAAATATGCAAGAAGAAATGGTTAAGTAATAAAATATGGATAATACCTCTAATCAATAACACTCTAACAAGCTTGTCGTAAAATCGTATGGATCCCGTTTCTAAAGATTAGGGCGTTGCGCACACATGTTCATGTCTCAACAAGAAGAAAAGGGAAATTAACCTGTCTATTTTTCCAAAAAGTGATAGGAAAATTAAAGTATGCATCGATACGATTCGGAATATGTGAAACGAGCATCGAGAAAGTGCGACAATATACTTGTATATGTAGCACCCATTTCGTGACAACATGAAGTCCTTAATTCATTATTTTCGTCATTGTTTAGGTATTTTCTGGTAAGTCCATAAGAAATCTTGACCCTCAGGTGTTTCATGGACCAAGACACCAGTGAACAGTCATCTCGCACTGGCAAAAATAATAAAAAATTAATGACTCGATTCCACATCCATGAATGATTTTAAATTTACAACCTGGTCCATTCGTTCGTATTAGCGTATCGAATGCGATGTAAATAAAAAATTACCAAGTAATAAATTTTTGGGCTTCGTGTCATTTTCCTAGCCTCTCAATTTTATTCCTGCGACGTTAGATTTGATTGAATACGAAATAACGTCGTTCTGGCAATGGTTGCTTTAGAAGCGTGCCTTAAAGAACACACAGGAAGGACTTATAAAATAACTTTGAAATATACAATTACAAAGCAGTCCGATAGAATTAGAGGAGTTCATACAGTGTCTGCGGAAGTCATAATGTCCGCGTTGACATCAGAGGAGGATGCTCATTTTATTCGACTCGAGTCCATGTAGTAATGCTCTGAAAATAGATATTATATAAACAACTGATTGGACAAGTTTTATACTATTATCTATCGAAGTAAGAATTAGCCGTTAAAAATTTTGTATCGCAATTATGCAAATAGGCTTTCAGATATAACGCACAAGCGTGTATTCCTACCGCAAAACGATAACAGTGGGTTTAGAAATCTTACATGAAGGATTGACGTTCCATTGAACGTACATACACGGCACTGAACTACACCTACTGTTATACTGAACAAGTTGAACAATATACTTTTCACCTAACAACCATTTTATAAAGCTAATATTACTGATATAGCTGATTTTCTCCATTAAAAGCACTTTGATTTCCTGTTGCGTTGACGTCTATGTCCATAGGACACCAAAAATTAAGGGGAAATTTGTAATATATATATAGCAAGTTATATCGATCCAAAATGTAGAGCTCAATAAAATAGAGCCAAAACAGCTGTAATATGACCCCGGGATAATGATTTTTGCAACGTTTGTCATAAAACTTGCTTTCAGGGCATCTATTCTTTATCTTCATTACTTGTCTACTGTTACGTTTCTCAGCAATTTGTAAGAAAATATGTAGAAAACACATGCAATTCCGTAAAAGTTAAAAATTAATTAATTCATATTGTTTTCATTTTTTTGTGCGTATGCACTTGTTCAAGAACGGAGGAAATAAAAAAGCTGATAAAAAGATTATTTATTAATTCAAACCTATTTCTTATTATTTGCATACACAAGTAAGTATAGTTCTCTGAGACTTGTGACACTCGTAATTATACTTTCTAATAATATTGAATTTCATTTCTCTTCTTCTTCTCATAATCCCACGTCACAAACACCCTAATAGAACATATAATTCCATTGTCCCTCTATACCGTGTTCTATTTATTTGGCACCTATAACCTGTCAAAATATGAATTTACCAATGTCTCAAGCAAGATTCTAGCCTAGGACGAATCTTGACGTTTATTATAAACTCAGTTAGCTAATCGACCCCTAGCGTGAAACCTGCTCACCTTATCTCTGACTTAAATGTCATTAAGAGTTATGGATGTTGCAAATATGCAAAAACTTTTTATGGCGCGTGAAACAACTACAAATTCATTGTTTCTTTCGCCAGGGGTGAATATCATAGATTCAATAGTATGGTAAATTACCGGGGAAAGGAATAGGACTAAAAAATATCATTAGGAAGACGAGATTCCAAACTCCAAATCTTTAAAATTTTCATTGAATACCCGCTAAAAGGGTATGCAACTAATGAATATGACTTGATAATAAAACATTGAAGCCTATTGAAAATTATAATATTCCGGGGCTCGGTCACTATCAAAAACTGTATCGAAGTGCTATAAGTATAATTTGTAGCAGAGTATAATTTGAGGTTTGGGAACTCTAAAAATTAGGGCTTCTAACCTAATGTTTCCTAATATTTTTGACTGACGCCTTTTTTTGTCTTTGCGAAAAATTACCTACGTCTCCCCAATACAATTTTAAGAAATTATGAAAAGCTAAGAAAGGAAGATTTATGAAGCGGTAAAGACATAAGGGATATTATATGATACAAAGCTTTAGAATTGAATACGGAAGAATGAAGGTGTGCAGTCAACTAATATTGGAGTTGAAATAATCAATTAATAAAAAAAACACTTTTTAAAAATTACCAAATTTTACAGAGACACGGAATAAGAATTGAAAAGTAGCAATAAAAATCATTCCTGTCATAACGTCATGCCTGTAGCCATGATTAGTGGATAAGTGTGGATTTTAATATATAAGTGGATAATTAATGGCCATGAATTTAAAAAAATTGGACGAAAAAATTTACCATACCCATGCTCATACCACTTCTCTTCCTAATCCTTCATTACTTTTTACCAAAACTGATGCTAATTAAATTTCCACTTAAATTTTTAATGGTAATCTACCGGCTAAGGTAGGGTGGACCCACCCCTAGAGTAACCCTATCTTCACTTCTGAATACTTTCTGCCTCCCTTGATTCCTTCTAACA
>LYUA01000504.1:614369-632883 GCA_002093875.1 Calopteryx splendens | reverse complement strand
AAATGGTAAGGGAGGCATGGGAAGAACTAGAGGTAGGAGTAAAAGTAGGAGGGGAATAAATTAGTCAGGTGTGAGCACGATCAAGCATTAGTTAGCCAATCACCCAAGGGTGTCAATAACAAAGACAATTGGACAAAGGTGGGCAATGAGGTAGAGATATTAGGAGAAAAATCACATTAGTTAAGGTAGTTTTAACAAGGAGGAGAGAATTGATGACAAAGACTTTATGCAAGGGTGTAAAGAAAAGACTAGTAAAGACATAGATATGGAGTCTAGTTTTGTATGGTTCAGAATCTTGGTCATTGAGCTTTGATGAAAAGCATAGGTTGGAGCCTTTTGAGATGTGGGTGTGGAGAAGGATAGAAAAGGTGTAATAGACCGAAAGGAAAACGAATAAAGAAGTTTTGGGAATGGTAGGAGTGGAAAGAAGGCTATTGGTAGAAATTCAAAGGCTGGAGAAGTGGATACAGGTTTTGCTGAGTGGAGATGGATTGCTGATGAATGTGATAGAGGATAGAATGTATGGTAAGTGAGAGAGGGGGAGGAAAAGGTTAAGTATGTTGGATGGAATGGAAGGAGGCAAGAAGTATACAGAAAGGGTTGCTGTATGGGTGTGTCCACCAGAAACCTACCTTAACTGGTAGATTGCCAATAATAATAATAATAACTTTCCAGTTATTCATAATAATTTGCTTAGATAAATAAGTACATTTATTGTTGCTTTAGCATTGAAAATGTACAGGATTTGATGAATATGTGTCCTAATGACTGAGATTGACAGTAAAGGTTGAAAACGCCTAATTAGGGATACTAATAACAAATAATTTAGTATAATTTAAATGCAAATAAAATTTCACAGGACAAGAGCATGAATTAGTCTTATATACAGTGTGAAATTTTACAAAATGACATATTTTGAATCAATTCTTCAATATTTGTATTGTGCAAGGATAGGTGCCTTTATCTCATTGTGAAGACCATCTTAAATATAACTTTGCTACCTTATTACATAATTGTACATTACTTTGACAATTTTTAAAATCAGAGTCCGACATAATAGTTTTTCAGGTCACATCACTTTCACATTAATGCCGAAGCTGGCACCAAATAGCCAAACTTGAAACAGGATTGATTAAATATTAAATTTGATTAATTTCGATGAAATTACTTCCCTTAAATTGTAACAGACACCAGATGCTGGTTGAGGAATATGTTCTGCTTATAAAAAATTAAAATCAGAAATCAATCTAAAATAGTCCCCACAGCAGATGAATGAATTTTACAGGTTTTTGAAAGCTACATCATTTAGCACACTTACTGAATCTATATAGCAGCAAGCTGATCGATAAATATGGAAAGAGTTCAATTTATCATCTATCTATTTGCCAAAGGCTGCAAATAAAGCACTGACAATGTTTCATAATGCATGAGAGTACTGGTATTTAAAAAATACCAGATTTAACATTTATCTCCAACGAATGCATGAAATCTTCATGGCGGCAGAAATTTTAATTACTTGAACATATACATCATAATTCTCAATAAAGCACATGCGTTTTGCTGTATAATTCTTTGGCAAGGAATGTAAAAGCTTCCTCAACAGAAATATTGTTTTTCTGAAAGAGATAAAATTCCTTAATTAGTACCCAATAAAACCCATGACTACTGATATACTTATATGATATGTGCTCAACTCACTGCAGATCCTTCGAAATACCCAAAACCTAATTGAGATGCAACTAAATTCCCTTGGTTAGAGCTAATTACTCTACTTTTACCAAGATCAGTTTTGTTGGCGAATATGACACCAGGAATGGAATTATCCGTAGAACCCTCATCAATTGAGGGATTTTGCACGGTTTTGATCATATCAACCCACTTCATAATTGAATTATAGGACTCCTTGGATGTTACATCAAATACAACAAAAGCAGCACTCAGCCCATTCCACTGTAAAATTTACATACATTTGCATAGTTAATTTTATTTCATAGTCACCCACGTCCAACGAGAAACTTACAAATTTTGGGAGAATATCTTCATATATTGAGTTTCCTGCAGAATCATACAAAAGTAATTCGACTACATCTTTAGATTCCGGGATTGATACATCTTTTACAGTCGCAACGACATCAGATGTCTGGAAGTTTTAAACATAACTTTGATTACCAAGTCTTCGATACTGATTAAAATAAAATACAAACTACGAAAATTAAAACCTGGTTAGTCATACCATAATATAATTTTTAGAAAATTGAGTTCCACCGGAGAGGAATGCTTGTATAACTGATGTTTTACCCACTAATGTTTCACCAACGACGGCAAGTTTGAAGAAAGATATCTCGTGCATTTCTTCAGTACAAGTTTCACAATTAGGAGAAGAAGAAAAGGGTTTAACGACGGTAAAACGCCTCTAACACATATCTCAACGCTACATGTCTTGTTTACTAACAAATTTCGTACTCATTTCTGTTCTTCAATTGATTTTTGAAAACTTTTATCACTTAGTTTCTTCGACCACGGATAGAGGGCATATGAGTTTCTATGTACGGAGAAATGATTCACATCTCCCAAGAAAAGTAGTTCTCTGTTATTGTGAATGCAACAATTGTTGTTGGAAACTTACGCAAAGTTCATTGTAAATTTATGGAAAAAAATATTTTTAAACATTTTATTAATTCACCACCGCATTGCAAATTTTTTTTTAAAATATTAGATTTAAGCGAATGAATATGTGTAGTAGCCTAGAAACTAATGAAGTTAAAGCGTCTATGTGGGATCAGTGCACGTTGGATTGGTGTGCTGTGTGAAATATTACGTATGAATTAAGGGATACACTTTTATTAGTATAAGGAAACATTGATTGGTAAGTGTATTCTTTCATTGTTGGAGTTTTTTCACGTCAACAATTAATACTATTGTTAGTTTGAGTCGCCGGTGGTAGTGGTTACCCGAGCTACAAAGTTGACATTTTCACCCTTCGAAGCGTTGATAGCGGTTGTGCTTAGATTTGTGTGAAGATATTTTGAGTCTTATTCGTTGACACCTGCCTGGAAGACTTTCATATACATTCTGAGAGTTTTCCCCAATCATTGCTACTACGTTGATGGTTATTGGTGTTTATCGGAGCGACGAAGTTTAAATATTCATCCTTAAAAGCGTTGCTAGGGGTATTGCTTACATCTGTGTGAAGTTATTCTGTGCTGTGTTCATTGGCATCTAGCTTTGAAGACTTTCAGATTTATTCTGATTGGTTTCTCACGTCATTACAAAATCTGATTGACGGGTAAATTCAAATTAGATATTTGTCATTAATTTTCTTTTTGTGTTTTGAGAATAAAATAGTGTTGAAGTCCCCAAAAACTTTTAATTAACGTATTTATTTCAGCCAGTAAATGACTGCATTAATTTGTTTAATTTTAGTTTCCCTTTTTTTAACTGTTTCACTACTTTATTTTCAGTAAATATGTTGAAGTTTATCCGTGGAAAAGGACAGCAGCCCTCGGCTGAGAGGCAGAAGGTTCAGAGGGAGTTGTTTTCGTTTAGGAAGGTTAGTACCTGATTATGTTTATCAAACTGGTAGTAAACTTTGTTGATTATTCTGTAATATTATGTTTTTTTCTGATAACATTATCTTTTAATCTGTTTGCGGCTTATAGGAATTTTCTTTAAAATTTCTAGACAGACCTTGACATTAGTTGACTATTATCGTTAATGCTCTATTTATTTTTTTTTAATTTATGGTAAATTAAGATTCAGAGGCTTACTCTTTGTTCGTTCTTTTAACATTGTATGCTTAATTCCGAACTTAGTTGCTTGAATTCTTTACTAAGGTGCGTAATTGAAGCGAGCACATTTGTTTCGGCAAAACAGCCGTAATTTCCAGGTCGATTTTATTGAAGCCAAATTGTAAATGCTTATTTTTCCTATCTAAAACCATTTAGAGATGAGTTTAAATTCGTGGATGAATACAATTCGGTCTTTTGCATGACGGGTTTGCGAGACTCGACTGCGTTAGGGGCGTGTGATAAAGAAAGAAGGGTGGCACGTACGAATCCAACTTCTGGGGGTCTGTTTCTTTCCAAATCCGTCGAATAATTACCGGGTGATGGTAAACACACCATCAAGCGTATTCAGCAAAAAGAGCAACTTTTTTTTGGATTTTTAAGGATTTAAATATATTGATGGTCTCAGCATCTTAAGTGCTATATCCGATAACTATATTCTTGTGGCTGATGAAATATCAAGTGTTTAATTTTGCCGTCTCAATGTAGTACTTGATGGAACATTTATTTTAGCCTTAATGCAGACTTCTTGAATTTGAATTCATGTTCATGTTGTGATTTCCTTAGCCTGCCGAGCGTACTTTGTCATAATGGTGATGTCACGCACGTTTAGTGACTGACGTCAGATTTAGTTGAGGTTGTTGGGGAAGTTACACGGTTAGGCCTGGCGGTTGTGAAACGTGTCTCAGTCAGTACTGGTCTTAAGTCATGTCAGCAAACTTTCCTGTACCGTGTACCGTAATTGTCAGGAAGATTAAATCGGTGGTTTAAAAAATGGAGCAATGAAACTGCTTTCCCGTAATCTCTGCTAATCGTAAAATTTTGCTTTTCATTTATAACATTTTATTTGTTCAGTCGATATAAAACGAATTTTGGGCCTTTAAGTGTAGTTAATTACATCTGTCGTGCAGAGGCCATCAGAGCTACTTATTTTGAATATGTGGATAGAATGTAGCCCTTGCATTAAACGACTTGGATGTAACTATTTTTTTTAAATCTCGCGCTTGAATATTGAAAAAATCACCCAAATTTACAGGTCTAGTTATAGTTTCGTTGCCTATAAAAGTCATTACTATGTGACAATTGAAATAAAATAATGATATTTTTCTCAATGGGGTTTCACAGTAAAATTTTAGATTTAGGAAAATTAAATATTTATTAACTTTTTGAAACGTCCGAGATTTCGACCAAATTCGTGCGTGAATTAATTTCCTGATGGATACTTTTATCATAAATTGTCCACCACTGTAATTATGCTACGGCATTTTACTATTATTCGTAAACAGTAGATGAAGTATTTTCCAATCCTTAATATGTTTGGTTTATCAAGCCACGAAGAACTTGTTTCCGATAATTAAAAATTATAATTTCCTCTAGTTCAGTATTTTTATTTTTTTAGTTCAAATTACAAAGAGTACGATGGTTCCATGTATATATAATGGCCAGATACTGTCCATGTATCAAAGTATAATTTTCAATCCTACTAGGCCATGATTTTTATCGATCAAAAAAGGGTCAAGTGCAGCTGTCCTTATGTTTCCCTGTCGTTTCATGTCCCGTGAAATTTTCTCTACCGCATTCATTAAACTCAATTATGCCACAACTGTGTCTCTATCATGACCTTAGCAGTTGCCTGGCTTTGCATATTGTAAACTGGTGGCAATATGTTCCTGGCATTTTGTCCCTTGATGCCGGCACGGGGAAAAACATATGCTCTCTGCGCACCTGTGAGAAATGTTTGGGTTAATTTTCAGGCGCTACGATGTGCACGTGTTTCTATATTTGAAGTAAGTCATCGGAATGCCGCTCACTATTTTGCTTGTAAATGACAGGGACAGCGTTATGCAATCGTAGTTATAAAAATAACTCATATCCTTGTGGTGAAATTTGCACGTCCTCTCCAGATTACTGCTTTGATCTTATTCGAGAGAGGAGCGATTTCCACAAACTAGGTTTGCGTTTTGAAATTAGTGATTATTTTCGAAATGAGTGGCAAACTGCTTTATTCATTAATAAGCAATTTCATGCCAGCTGACAAACAAGTACTTAGCCCGGGCACCGTGCCTTACCATCGATCGGGAAGTGCCCATTCGTTCTTATAACAATTGCTCGTTTTTCTTTCACGCAATAACCACCCTAAATTTGTGTGCCATAAACTTTGATATAATCTTCATGTTTATTTTACGTGCCCTTCAGAGGGGAAATTGATGATTCCCTTTTTGATTATATGCTGGTACTCTAGTGTGACCACACGAAGTGAGCCTTGCTAGTGACTACCTTTCGAAACATAATTGAAAACAAAAACATATTCCATTTACTTTCATTCTGGTAGTACGTTATTCGAAGTCATTAATACGAGTGTCCGTTTTAATGCTTTGTTTTCATTTTTAGATTATAGACCATTTGCTCGTGCTTCGAGAGGCAGAGGTACTGAAGTGGCCTAAAAAAATCCCAATTTTAATCGTCTACTGGTCAAACTTCTTCCATCAGCTGTGCAAAAAGTTAATGAGGGTCGGTGTTGTTTTTAACCGTATGCGAATTCAATTGTTCATATTTGATCATTTGTTAACAGAGGAAAGCAATTGGCGAATTTTTGCTACGTGATAATATTTTCCCGATTGCCCACTGCCAAGTATATTAAATTTTCAAGTGGTTGACGATCTAATTTGTCGCGAAGGTTTCTTTCATTAAACGAGTTGTCTTACAAGGAGCCAGGTTATAATCCGGTAGGTGGCGGCATGAAACTCTAAAAGGCTTTAAGACTGTTGGAACTCATATGTACCCGAGTTCCCTTCTGCATGCAGCCGTTGAAATTCCTTTCCATATCAAGCCAGAACTCCCCTGACACGATATTCTTCCCGTCTTCTTGGTGGATATTTATTCGACAGTAATAAACGTGGATTTGGCTAACCTCAAAGGGGCAGTTTGTAGTTTTTTTCCCTATATGTATGTGCATAATAGATAATGCTCTTTATCCCTTGTGAGGCTCCTATGTGATTCAAAAGTTGGCTGCCGCGCTCGGATATTGTAATCCTTTTTTTTATTGGAGATTGCTATTTTTCCAAACTTTTTGATACTTGTTGAAGGGGGTTCCTCTTTTCGTCCACTTTTCTCCCACTTTTCTCCCATTAATTTTCTGGAGCCCGAAAGGATTCTATACAGGACGCGCACAGTGTCATATTTTTCTCCGGTTATTCCTGGTACTATTTCCCTTATAATTGTAAGGAAATATATTTTTATCCCAGCAGCATTTTATATTTACTCGATTATTACCTTTTTTAAAAATAGGTGGTACTGAAATTACTTCAAACAGATCTTACTTTGTATCTGAATTCCGCTCCTATTGGGTCAGACGATTCAGGCCATTTTTAATTTATTATTTTTTTGCTTGGAATTTGACATTTTATCGATGAAAAGTAAAATCAACTTGCCAGCGATCCAGTTAATCTTCCGATTATCATGTGATTTTTGTATCTGGTTTTAAAGCTTGGATAATATGTAGCGTTATAGTTCTGATACTCTGCCATGCGTTTAGGTCTCTGGACCTTCTTCATCCCTGCAAGTGTTCTCAAAGCAAAGTCTTCAATTTACCGTAAGACATAGCGAGGGAAGTCATCGACCTGGTGGAGAGAAGTTCGGTACTTATACTTTTTCTCGTGGTCAGGTTGCGCTTCTTACTTTTTATTGGTTTTTCATTCTCGACATTAACCTGTTCCTTTCGATGCCTCGGGACAAATATCGTGAACCACTCTTGTTTCTTTATTCTTAAAATTTGTTTACACTTTGTGAGATGTCTGCATAGTCATTGCTTTTGGGTAAATTATTTTTCCAAATCCAGTCTTTCCTTCCCTCATATGATAATCGCCAAATGAGGATTATTCCCGCATTTGAAGACCATTCCCACAATAGCTCCGCAACAGCCCCTTTTTTTTAGAACTTCATGGAATGTTGGAGAGGCGCAGTCTATTGTTTTTTTCATCGTCCTAACCGTTTTTATTTGAATGGACGCTGATTTCTTTTTGTCGTAGGTACACTCACCCCCAATCCCCTCCCATCGTCGGTGGTGTTTTTGTTTCCGAAGTTACGCTGGACGAGTGATTCTGATCAGTGGAGAGGCAGCCCCCTTTTCCCAGCAGCCTCAGTTCATCCTTGTATCCGTGCGATCCGAGGGGGCTGATTGTGGGCATCGGCGTTCGGAGTCTAAACGCCTCGCTCCCAGTTAGTCACTTTTTCTTATTTTTCGGCTTATGCAGCCCCGTCGCTCGACGGAGTGGTCCTCTCACCTCAGCGCGGCTGCCTTGTCGTTCCCTCCTCTCCCCCGCTCTGCGTGCCCCCACAGCCTTCAGCGTCTCACACCCCTCTCCGTTCCCACCTCGCGCACGCCGCGCCCCACCCTCCCGCCGTGCGCCGACGCGCCGCTCGGCCCCTCCTCCTCGCCTCACCTGTGAGAGCTTGGAATCGACCGAAAGGTCATTTGCCCTCTTCCTTAAATCCACCCCTACTCCCGCTCGCGTCATCGTCCCCTCCCTCCGACTCTCTCGGCGCATGCGCAATGCGGGGCAAGCCCTTACACCGTTTGGATACAACGTCGATGTCTAAGCCACCCTCGCATTCCTCTCTCCCTTTTGTTGTACGGTCTACCGTCCCTACTGTCCTCAACTTTCTTTCCCCTGGGACCACTTCCTCCCTCTTTTCCCTTTCCCTCCCGCCATCTCGGGGGCGTGATCTTTCCGAACGCATTTTCGGCGGGTTTCAAGAAAAGATGCTCTTTGGTCGACGTTCGCGATAATGGTCTTCCACGGAGATTTATTTCGCCCACGCGAGAGCGCCGTCTTCCGAGCACCATTCCTTCGCCCATCCGAGTCGTTGGAGTGTGCCATTGTTTTATCTCTCCTAAGTGTTTTGATCGTTTCCGGTAAAGGAAGTGGGGAGAAGCACTCGAGTGGCTGGGACATCCGGGATCTAGTGATATCGCTTTCCAAATGCTTGTATTGGGTCATCTTGTTTATTTAACCTCTTTATTCTCTCGCTGCTTTGTTTTTGGGAAATCATGTAAGGCGCGAACGTTGTTGGTAATCTTGCTGTGCGTTCACTTTCAAACTATTAAATGGTGTCAATCCATATGCGAAGAATGGTTGCATCTTGTGACGGAGGCACAACTCATATTATATATCATTTGATAGAAATTTGAGTGTCGTTGTATGTGGTTTGATTCAACAAATGGGACAAGTTATAATAATTTTCATCGTACACCTTTTGCTAAAAAATTCCGATCATTTGCACCCTTGAATTACTGGCGTCAATCCGGTGGTCTGCGTCTGTAGGATTCTTTTGCTGATGACAGAGGCGAATTGATGCTTATTTAGTGCTAGAATTTAAAAAAAGGTGCACCTTTGCAGTGATAATTCAGTCCATAATTAAATTGAAGATTGTCATACAATCGTGGGCATAGAAGGGTTTGTTTGTTAAGAGGTTGGTTTTCCTTTACTTTCGTTTGGTTTCAGGTGAGTGCACTTCCCTTGCATTTATCTGCTCCTCTCTGTTACTCACGCTTCCTCATCCTCCTCCCCCCTCCTTTTCAACGTTTCCAGGGACGCTAGCACTCGGCCGCTGCTGGGAGGAATAATCTGGTTACGGTCCCACCCACCCGTGAGTCCCTCCTTCCTCCCCCTCCACCCCCCCTTCCTGCTCAACTCCTCCCACGCAGTTTTTATTTTTTTTTACGAAAGGCCTACTATTCGCTCCTACTCCTCTCGTGTATCTTCATGCAGTCTTTTCCCTCTTTGTCATCCTGATATTATCTGGTTATTCCATCGTTCAGATTCATCTTTTTAATCACATTTGGCACGAATTCTCCCTTACTTTTAATAAACTTATGTCTCTGTGTTTCTATGATATTTTATTTTTTTAGTTACATGGATTTCTAAGAATTTCAAGATTGTTAACACTTGCTTTTTAGAGTAATAAAATGTATTTATGGGGGAAACCACTAAGAAGTTGGTTGTTAGCCTCTTGGGTTATTCGGATTTAATCTCTTTCTTAATCTTAGTATTCGATTCCGAAGCAATTGTGTTAACAGGCGACACTCCTAAAACAGTAGCATGCAGTTTCTGTCATTCTTGAAATTAAACAGATTTTTTGTCCCGGTACCTTCCCATTTTGGGTGGTTGGGATACAATCAGTGTAATGTATGTTATTCGCCCCTTCTGAATAAGCCATTGAAAAACGTGGACTTGGAATATATTCTCTTCACACCACACTTCGTAAAGCTCTGCCTATTTTTCCGCAACTAATTGCGGCATAATTCTCTAAAACTTATGAAAACTCACGTACGAAGATGAGAGCACTGCATCTACCTGCATGTATCTTTAAAGAATATTTTTGTGATCTGTCGGATCCTTAATTCCGTATTATTTTTATGCCACAAGTGACTATTCGAGGGCGAGTACAGCCGGCACCTCATCATCTCATTACTTTCATTCGCGGGAAGGGCAGCTCTAGTGTGGCTCTTGTTTTTCGGGATCAAATTACTATTTTTGTTCAATCCTTTGGCTACCAACGTAATTTATGTGCCATGCTCGATTTGTATAAAATTTTCTCACTTTAAAGATCGAATAACTGGCGTACATTTATTCGTCAAGATTACAATGAGATATTTTTTATGGTTGCGGATACGACTTTGAAATGAGGTTTGAGTGTTTTTATGGGTCCTTGAAATCCTAATTTTGTTAAGGTCCATAAAAATTGAATTATTATTACCACTTAAAGTGTCGTTGAGGCTATTCGCCAGTTTAGCTATTTTCTGTAAGTCACCTTGTCCGTTAAGTTATTTATGTCAAGAAAACTGTCTTCCTACGAATAATTTCTATTCAAGTGGCAGGGAAATGTTCGCTTTTGTTCGTGTCGTCATTGAATCTTGTTTATAACGTTCATGGTATGCGGTGCACCAGATATTAAGCACATCGAATTGAATGTTTACGGCCTGATAGGCCCGATTGAGTTTGAGCTCGCTGGTGAAAACGTGAGCTCGAACACAGAGTGCTTCACTCTCACATAGAGATGGAGGATTGTTTTCCGTTCATTGCTTCAGTCCGAACAGTGCCATAAACTACTTGAAACGGCTGGAAGAAACTCTTTGGAGAGTACCCGAAATGTGTTCCAGTCGGGTGCATTAGTGGGTGGGATTTTTTTTTGTGAGACTAATGTTCCTAACGGTTAGGGCCCCCCGGGAAGTTAGATCATTTCTTGCTTTTTCCTTTGTCTTTTTCCTCTCCACGTCTCAAGAGTTTCGTCTCGACTTGTGATCTGGTGAACGTGTCCCTATAAGCCTTCCTTTTATTTTTCTTCGTCGACTCCGTTTATTTTTTGTTTTAAAAACATCCGCTGAGGAGTGGAGGAGATGGTCGTAATGGAGATATAGAATTGTCATCTCTAAAGTATTTGCTTAGCTCGTCCTTTATTTGAGTACTTCAGTCGGGAGTAATCACGTCGGTTTCTGCTCTTCGAAACCCGAAAGGAAATTATTCTTTCGTGCACACTGAAACGGGGATAGTCTCGGTACCACACAGAAGGTGTCTGTGAATCTGGCGAAGGTGGAAAAAGGCTAAAAAGGAGGGAACTTTCTTGTTCCAGGGAGCTATTGCAGTTGCGTGTCGAGAGTCGCATGTGCGGAGTAGATGATCGGCATGCTTCGCTTGACGTTTACAGTCGGCCTTCGACGACTGTAAGTTCCCAGCCTTGTATTCGAGATTTCATGATGCCGATCTGGAGTAGATTTACGCCTCTGGCATAGAGATACAAGCCCTAAGCATTATTTCTTAGTAATTCCACTGTCACCTCAGTGAGAATTGAGTATTCCGTGAACCAGCTGTCCTTCCGCGAATTGCGAGTACAGCTATTAAATTATTTACTGTTCACGAGCTCCTAATAAGGTTAAATTAATGTAAAATTGACCCAGAGGATTCCTGTCTTTTGATGGATTCGGTATTAAAAGAGGATTGCAGTCGAGAACGGCGATACTGAGTAACGTTATGAATCAACGGGGAAATCTTTCAAAAATCAGCCCCGCATGGAGTTATACTGCAACATGTTTATTTATATCTTGACACTCGAGACGATAAGTTATCCTGGGATCTTTTTTGAAAGCGATCGGAATAATTAAGACTACGTTTAAGTATTTTCACTATATAATGGATTCTTTAGTTAATATAAATAGTTCGAACGTATCTTTCATTGTCAGTTTATTTCCACGGAATTATAATCTCAGCCGTAGCTGTTTGAGGTAGTTTGTAAAGATTTGTGTGAGGTTTTATTGTGGTCTTCTTTAATTCATAGTGATATTGTCATACCGCCTTAAGTATAGTGCTCCTGGAAAATATCTTAACTGTGAATCGAATGTTTTATAACCGCAATAATGTGTTATTCCCAAGGATAAAGAAATGCATTTTAACACGGCGTAGTAAGTCATTTCAGTAATAGCATGTGATATAGCCTTTTATTATTCAAATAATTCCCAATGAAATATATTGCTAACATTTACATGTACGTGAATTGTAAATAGTGTCATTATTGTCGACTCCAAGCTGGCCTTAGTGATTGCCCTACCAACACATTCATTGTTCCCAGTTAGTGCCATTTTGTATTCCATTGGAATCATGGATCATTCGGGAATTGCCCACGACGAGTATAAAATAAATGCTACGCGGATCATCTCAGATTTTGGGTGACAGGAGTGGATATAATTCACGAAGCTGAAGTTTATGTGTAGTTTAAGGTTCGTTTTTCGGGAGTATCGAAATATTATTGGCTTGCTTTAATTTGACGCAGGATTTGTTTATTATTGTTTCAGAGATAAGATCATATGCGAGTTGGTTGACAGTGCATATTTAGCAAAAGTTTCGATTTTTCTTGGCTAATTTAATTTTCATTATTGCTCTTGAAATTAAAGAACTTAGTTACGTTGTACGGTGGTCTTCATCTCACTTTAATGCTATGATAAATGAAAGGGAAGGTCATTTTTACTGTAGAGTTTAACGGTAATGTTATAGTGGTATGCATCCAGCTTCCAATTTAATGATAGAATTTTCGCACTCATCCCTCTTTTAAAATGGAATAACATACTTCAAGTTACGTATGAGAACATAATTTCTATTAGCTAATTTCTGTCGTGCTATGCTATAGAATTGATATTAATAGAGTAATATACGAGAATTGAATCTCTATCGAACGTTTGCCAATCTATAAAATTTTCATGCAATTTATTGCATGAAAAACATTAAATAATTACAGAGTAAAAGCAATTAAACTATCGCATGTGTTTCTACAATCTATTCAGTATTTCGTTTTCTGTGTAGATCAAGGTTATTTGGATGCATTTTTATACACGGTAATAATGCACTGTAATGCACTTTATAAACCGTAATGTCCGCTCTGCATCTTCGGTTTTTAATCTTTGAGTAGGGCGACATGCCGTAATTTATCTTAGATCTCGTAGATACTACTTATGCCCCTGGTTTATGATGTGGCTGTCTTTGGTCGACTAGGAAAAGAGAAAACGAAACAGACTGTTCATCAATTGTGTTGGGGAGTATTTGAATGAAAAAACGACGGAAATATACGAATATCATGATATATCAGTCAAAATTAACTCCTAATTTAAGCGACCGATATTCATTTTTTGGTTTGACCGGTTTCGGAGAGACCGACTGCTTTTCATATCGCGCTACGAATTATGAATCACATTACGAATGTCATGAAATAAGAAACGCTGACCCCAGTCATCCCACAAACCCGTTTAGAACTACAGATAATTCATTTTCAACCATCGACTTCTGTAATTCAAGAAAATTCTTAAAAAGGATAATAAGGAAAGAATGGTGACTTCAATATGCATCTATGTCAGAGATTAGTCTACTGATACAGTCATTAGACTTACATCCTTCGAAGTAGGAGAAGCATACCAAAATGAAAATATGTAGGACGTAAATGTTTTGCATTTAATATGTGTACCTTTTACTTTGAACTCTAAGCTGATTCGGTTTCTCAACCGTTCTCCCCACCTTCGTTGCCGGTTTTCTCTTCACACTCTTCCCTATTTAAGTTTTATCTTTCCATGCATACCCGGGTACCATATATGACGTAAATGGTTGCTCATTGCGTTTTTTAGTTTATAGTACCTATGAGTCTAGGTACCGTTCCAATTGGCAATTAATTATGTATTCATAGCGCTGTGTTGCATAGTATAGTAAAATACATGTAGTTACGACAGTTTTTCATCCTTGTATATATATAATTATGATAAGGAGGTCGAAGCGATGAGTTAGATCGGAGTGTGGTGCAAAAATTCACCCTGAAGCTTATACAAGAGCTTAGTAATATTTTAGTATCCTTGAAATATATCTTGCTACGGATTGCGAATTAATTATTTGAAAGTAACGAAATTGGTTGTGTGCAGTGAGGGACTTGAGATGGCTTCTCTGTTTTCAGGCATGAGTGTCATATCCGTCGACGGAGTTCCAAGAACCTTAGAAGATAAGCTTGCATTTAAAGGAAGTAGAAGTGATGTCACTATCAGTCATCAAGTCTTCCTTGAATAGCTTACTTGTGCTCTTTCTGTTGCTCAAACCGTTATAAATAAGTGACAAAAATTATTCTTGGGATGATTGATTTCAATGTGATAAGAAAATTCTTAATGTTGCAATTTTTCACGAGTAATGAGTAGACGAGTAATACTACCAATAAGGGCAATTACATAAGAGCCCTGTTTTCTATTATTTTTAGGTGCTATATTTTTTTGTTATATAGTATTATGCGTATGTATTTTATTGATATAATGATATAATTGATTTGCATATGTGATTAGGTGGAATTAGGAATGCTATCTACTCGCCACCACGTATCCACATACCACAGGCGAGGTGACACGAGTAAGTTCAAGGAGCCCTTCGAAAGTGCCAATTTTGACCATTATTATCTGCTATTAGTTGATTGGTGTAGTTTAAATGCATTATGGTATTTTGTCTTCCGCAGTACCGTTTGAAGGGAGTCGTTATAGGTCTGAATCGTCCTGTGAAGTGTTGGCCAAGCTTTCACGATTGATGAGACTTTAATGGAATGTCACCGCCGTTAAATTCAGCCTCCAATGTTTTCGGCTCTATATCGGTTAAATTTCCGCGTTTAATCAATTAATTTCGTAGTCATTTGTTTTAAATTTCTTTTGTCTAAAAATTATTTGCTTCAATTATTTTGAAATATGATTAAATGTAGGTAAGTTACATTTTGAATACTCAGGTCTTTTCTGAGGTCATGTACAATTTCGTTTTGCAGTAATTAGTTTTTTTCACCCTGAGAATGCAAACTTAAGCAAAAAATGAATTATGGCACACGTTAGAAAAATAAATCCTCGTTAGCTAGTCGTAAGAAAGATTAGAGGTTCTAAAATCCCGACAAAATCAAACTCAAATTTTAATTTAATTTCAAAACTTTTAAAAGGGTTTAAACTTTTTTGTATTTCACGGGACTGACAATTCCAGGGTCCAGAGACAATCGTACCTGAGCGAGTATGAGCGAACAAAGGAAGTTTAGCAAACTAGGGTTCCCCAGCAGAAACTCATCAATCGGTGTGCCAGCTGCTGTGTTGCTCTATCATTGAAAAATCACTGACGGAAGCAGAAACTCGGCGTATTCAATTGTGGTACCTCCCCCGCATTCTTTTCCCACTTTCGCTGTTAAGTACGCTATTTGCAGAAGCAGCGTCGCATTGAGTCATTCCATTCACGTGGCGCTCGGACAAGCTGCCGTACGAGGGAATTGCTCATCCGTCTGACCTCTTTTAGCGCTCGGTGTGGTTTTTGCCCCTCACCCCACACGCTTGTTGTCTTGGGAGTACGTACGGGTAGCCTACGGATTCCGGGTGTGACAAACCTTGTATCTGTTTTAGCTTGTTTGTTTCCTTTTTCCCCTATTCTGTCTGGCGGCATCGTCTCCCTTTTAATCTACTTATCTCATTCCATCGGAGAGACGCATGTGCCGCATATTGGGACTTTATTTTAGCGGTGATGCCTTCATCATCTGCCTTTATAAGGAGTCGGGAACGTGACTGCTTTTCCCCCACCGCCGGCGGCGGCATGATGGCTTTAGGTAGGCTCTCCATCGTTGGATAGGTCCATCGTGCCTCATTCGCTCTCGTGTCGACATTAGAGCAGGGGACTGGCCAGGGAATAAAATCGCCACAAATGATACCGGGCTTAGTTCATTGCACGAAACCACGACCCCATTGTGGGAAAGATACCGGAGATGTGTAAGTGTAGATTTTTCCTAGGTGTCTCGTAAAGAGTATGAGTGATATCGCGTTGCAGGAGATATGATTAGGTTGTTCCGATTGCTTGTGGCTGGTCTTGTGGTTTTTAAGTCCTCGATGTTACGATTAATCTAATACGCGATTTAGATCGGGTTTTCTTCCTTAGTCTCGGAGTAGGAGGTATTTTCTACATTTTTTTCAGTAGGAAAAGTTTATCTCCGTTAAGTTGATGGTTAATTTTTATAAAAACGTAGTACAGTAGATAGAACATACTTTTGTTATCACACTTGAAAAACGTCTTACACGTAAGCAGCGTCTCTTGAAGAAATCTCTTCGCCAAAATTGTGGTTAGCACTGCGGGTGGTGTTTAGCAGGTAGTTTACGGGGAATTATTTTTCATTTTTTCCGTCTATGTCACTCGACTCCTGGTATTTGCCTTCGATACCCAGACATCTAAAGGCATGCTAGCGTAAACGATGGAACGACTGCAGCGGACATAATAATTATTGATTAAGGATAAATCTCCGTAGGCTTTATAAATGAGAATTGTTCATCAAACTATATTCACGCTAGTGTACCGGTGACATTTTACTCATTCACCCAGCCTATAATTACCTTCAGTGGCAGATACAAGGAGCATATCCCCCCCCCCCTTTTGGTGTCGCCCATGAATTATTAAGGCATGGATTTCAACATTTTTAGCTTAAGTGCAGTATCAAGATTTTTGGTTATTCTGCTGATAAGTCCATATATGCATACAGTGTTCCTGCATTTCTCGCTTTGCTTGAATAAAATTAATGGAGTTGTGTGTTCTAAAATATGTGCCCCCGTCAAAATTTTCTGAATCCGCCACTGTCTGTAGCACTAACTAGTGCTGTAACAAACGCAGTTCGTGTGCTTTTTTGGTCTCGCCATTGCCAACAGTCACTCGCTTCCAAAATGTACCATAAAATAATAGAGAAATGAAGGAGTTAGAAAATTAAAATGCTGACTAAAGGGGAGCACACACTCGGATCCATTGTCAGAGATTTAGAGGAATTTCCCGCGTTCCCCACTCCACTCAAAAGGATTTAAGATTGTAAAATTCACGGCAGTGGCTACTAACCAAACTTAAGTATAAAGCAGGGATGAAAAATCCCGATTACAAACAAGGTGTGTGGCTTAAATGGTAGGGCCAGAGGCCATATGTTCTCTGAAATTAGAAGCTTAAAGAGACTAGAAAAGAGAAGCCTAGGAGGTGACACGTAGGAGACCCACCATCAGGTTGTGTGAGGGTATCCTTTGACTGATATTCAAGCCCGTGGACCGGAAGCAGACGGCAGCGTCCACCTTTCATGCAAGCCAAAGATAATAAATTTTAATTCAAACTTGTTTTGAAACGGACATTTTAATACCCGCAAGTGACAAAAATTACTCGATGGAAAGAACTAGTGGAGGGTAGAGCGAGGGCATGGAAGAATACCGAGAGCCGCCCGGTATATCTCCAGTAGCACAGATCCACTTGGAAAACAATAAAAGTGAGGGAAAGCTAATTTGAAAACGTAATAATTTGAATTAAATCCCCTCACCATATTATTTTTTAGTCATCCGTATGTGCTTCACACATGGGTTTCCACGCTCTGCCGAATTATATAGTTTTACCTTACCGCCGCCTCTGTGACGTCGCCAAAATGGTCAGAATTTCATTAACCTCAAGCGTTTACAAAAGTGATAAGCCAGTTCAATACCCCTTTGTTTTCTTTCCTCGGCCGTCGACTACTTATCGTACCTAGCAATGGCCCACATGTGATAAATCTCTCTCGAGTTAATGATTCATAGTTTACCATGATAAAGCTCTATATTAAAAATTTACTGGTCTTGTTTAATTGCTGAAAAGAATCCACTAACTAGTTTCATGGCCACCGTATGAATTCCTGCGTGGATTCCTTTTGGAGTTTTCGCTGCTTTTTGGAATTCCAACAAACTGAGTAGTAAGTAGGAGAAATTGCAAGGGGCCATCATCACTCTTTATCAAAATTTTTTCCCCGAATATATTGTACGTAAAATCTCTTATTTAAAATTGTGGCTTGGTCGACCATTTAATTCTATAAGAATTACTTTCGTGTGCCTGAGTGAAATTTAATTCTTTTCCTGCCTGTGCCTGATGTCCTCATCGAAACTTCATTCCTGTTTTTTTCTAAATCTCTTTAGCCTTTACTGCATTTTTGGGATGCCAATAAGTCCACTTTCCCCATCCTAGCGATAATAACACGATGGTTATTTAGTTTTTAATTCTGTACATTGTTTACAAAAACTTAATAAAAACTGAAAATTGATAAACAAATCCAAGCATAAGTTAAGAAACCAAAATGTGAGATTCTTCATCTTCATTTAGATATAAAAAAAGCCGGAATGGCTAGTGGCACAACACCTGCCCCCCTCCTGCCACACG
>LYUA01000504.1:550602-575145 GCA_002093875.1 Calopteryx splendens | reverse complement strand
CTAGGGTGTGAGAAATATCTCGCCCGAAATACGTAATAGCCCCCCAGGTGTTATTAACTATTTTTTCTATGATTGCTCTTTACTCTCTCCAAATTGAAAGTATAAGGTTAGTTTTCATGTGGTAAAAACTGTCGTACAATGAACAAAAAATACATTGCCATCCTGATGTGGTGTGTTAAAATCTCCGACGTGAGTCTAGTTTTCTCTTTCTTACAGACATATATTAGTAGCCAGCAGTTGGAAAGTGTCTGTTGGCATAGCTCAGGAAAAAAATTTGCCTCATCTCACAATGATGGAAGTTATGCTTTCTGGGATGTGGATGTTGGTGACAAACCTTCTGAAGAGCCTATTACATTATATGGACCTTTTTCATGTAAAGCTGTGACAAAGTTTTTATGGAAACCAAATGCCAAGTAAGCCAGTTTTTTTCTGTCAAAAAAGATAATATTATAACTATATAATACCCTGCAAACCACCACTGGGGTGTGTTGCAGGTGTGTGAATATTAATCAATTTATTTTTATCTTTTGTAATTGTGATTAATCCTGGATGAAAAATTATTTTGGTCTTAACTCCATTTTCAATACTTTTAGGGAGGATTTTTTACTGTTCAGTGGTGGAATGCCACGTTCCAGTTTCAGTGACAGGAATACCATTTCTGTCGTACATGGGAAAAAACATGTAGTATTTGATTTTACATCCAAAGTCATTGACTTTTTTACGATTGATGGTAGGAATTCAGAGGAAAGTAATGAAGGTAAATGCTTTTTCATTACTGATTAATGCCTAAATGTATACAAATGCAAGAAATTTCATAGTGGAAAAAATCATTCTCCTAGACCAGGTTGACTTTTGAAATGTGGAATTTCTCATTTTCGAGATTAAATTACCAAAGATACTGAGGTAAATTCCACAACATTAACTTGAACTGAGTCAGCCACTGCTCTGCATGTATGTGATAAATATGCACAATGTAAAAATCATTTTCCTGAACCAGGACTCAAACCCAGATCCCTTGATTTTCAGCTAAGTGCTTTAGCCAGTTAAGCTACCCAGGCGTCCTCTTACACTGAATTTTTTAGAGCTTTAAACGAAACAAAATGTTTTTACAATTACCGTTCAAGAATGTCATGAAGTAATGCAACTAATTAATACTTTTAATTGCCATATGACTCAACTAAAGAAACTTGTAGTGAAAATAAATTGAAATATAACCTTGGAAGTTAGATGAGATTTTTGCATCATATTTGTATTCCATAATACATTCACATGCATATCACAGTTGATAACTCCCCATGGGATGTTAACTTCTTCATATATAATCTAATTGCATATATCATGCGAATGTTGTTTAATGTTTTCCTCAGGTGGTGAAGGAAATCCAGAACCCCCAGAAGCTTTGGTTGTGCTGGCAGAAGAAGAACTTATAGCAATTGATTTGAAAAGTGATGATTGGCTTCAACTTCCTTTACCATATCTTGCTCCACTTCATGGATCTGCTATAACTTGTGTCCACCATGTGTCCAATGTGCCAGACACATTATGGGCCAAAATTGTTGATGCAGGGAAGGAGAAAACTCGCAGTACTTTTTCTGATAGGGTAAGCAATTGGTTTGTTTTGGGTTTCTCTTTATTAGGAATTAAATGTTAATCCTCCTCTCATTAACGCTTCCTAGTTATAGGTTTTGATGAATTGGATTTATTATTCGTGAGATATTTTACTTGATTACATCTAGAAGAAAAAGTATATTTAGTTATAAGAATTACATTTAATGCTTAATATGACTAATATATACTTTATGACTCATCTCCAGGAGTGGCCTATCAATGGAGGTAAAATTCAAGAAGAGGAGAAGGAAACCAGTGAGAGTGATACTAATGATGTTGGTGGAGGCAAAGATTTGCTTTTGACTGGGCATGAAGATGGTTCAATTCGTTTCTGGGATTCTAATGGAATCTCTCTTAAATTATTGTACAAGTTTTCTTCTGCTGAGTTGTTCACCTCTGAGGAAGGTGTTGAAGCACTGGATTCACCAGTTGCAAACGGAACAAATCAAGAAGATGAGGAAGAAGACTGGCCCCCATTCAGAAAGGTAAGTAATTGTAAAATATATTATAAATAATATTAATTATTCAGGTATGTACTTCTTCATCTTAATGTGTGAGCAGTGGACATGGGTACGAGAGTTGTGTATGGAAAATGCAGTTGTGCTTTTCTATGTAAGTGACCATATTGATTCCCAGTCATAAATAATTGAATGAACTTGCAATGGGATTACTTTCTATGTCTCAATCTTTTTTCTCCCAATTGATATTAGTTCTGTGTCACTCCTTTTGCATGTATTTTCCCTCTTGTTTTTCCCACTTTTCCTCCTTACTTAAAATGGAAGTGAGACATATGGAAAAATTCCACAATGTAAAAATCATTCACCTGAACCAGGACTCGAACCCGTATCTCTTGATTTCTGGTGAGCACTCTAGCCAGTTAAGCTATCCAGGCATCCACTTACATTGTGAAATTTTAAGAGCTTTAATGGAACATGGTAGCGAGAGGTCCAATAAATATGTGCATATATTATATTGTGATAACCTAAGTCAATAGATTTGCTAATAGGTCAAACAATGTCATGAAATTATCTGGACATTAAATGATCATTTTCTTATGTAAAAGACAGCACATACAGCTCAAACCTGGAAGGTGTAATTACCCAAGTTACAAAAATTGCAGAAACTTAAGTTATATTTCTCCATATTTTATTTGGCAGGTACTGATTGCATTAATCTAAAATTTTTCCATAGCCCTCAAGTATGACATTTTGCACTAAATATGAGTTATTTCAACCATTCCAATCTTATATCTTTGTCAAAAATATTTTCGCAATTATTGCTTAGCCAATGCCAATTCATATCAATTGATTTTTTAGTTATGCTAGGATGCATGTGGTGAAGTTCTCATTTTTTCAACTCATCTTGCAATTTTGATAATTCTTAGAAGTGATAAGAGTTCACTTGGTTTCAGAAGATGTTAATGGCTTAAGATGCCCAGTAAGCAGCAAGGATGTCATTCAGGAGTTCTCTATTTTATCTTTTCTATGCAGGTAGGAACATTTGATCCTTACTCTGATGATCCACGGCTGGCTGTGAAAAAGATTTCCCTATGCCCTCAATCTGGAACGCTTGCTATTGCTGGTACAGCTGGCCATGTAGTTATTGCAAAAATTGCCTCTGATCCCCAGAGCGATGGAGATATTACTCCAGATGCACCAGAAGTTAAGGTAGGTAACATGAAACTATTATATTTAAGGAATACTCTTTGGTCATCAGGTTTTCTCTAATGTAATTGATTTTCTTGAACCAATGCTGATTTAATTATTTTCAGATCATCACAATGAACATTGTTTCTGATCGTGATGGTTTTGTGTGGAAAGGTCATGATCAGCTAAGTCTAAGAAAAACTCCACCAGCAGAAAACCAAGTACCCTTAGGATTTAAGGCATCATCTGTTCTTCAACTGCATCCTCCTGCTGCAGTTACATCCCTTGCCCTTCATGCTCAGTGGGGCGTGGTTGCTGCTGGTACAGCACATGGTCTTGCTCTTTTTGACTATAAGCGAGTGAAACCTGTCTTGACAAAGTGTACTTTGAACCCTAATGGTTAGTAATATTTCTTTAATAGATGTTGAAATCACTCCCACAAAAGTTCATTCAATCACTAGAAAGATTTTTTCAATTATGAAAAGAAAGAGGTATGAATAGTACAGTTCTTAAGTTTTGCTGATATGTGACATACAATATCACATTCAGAATATGAACTTTATTGTTATCTTGAAAATCATATTCCATGTCAATATTCTGTCATGAGAACTATTCCTTTACCATTATATAGTTGCTTGTTGGTACATTTTTATTTGAAACATGACCCATACTATGTCGCTCAATTAATCAACTATCATCCTGGTAAATGTCTGTCTATTGGAATTTTATCTCCCCCACCTTATGTTTACTATTTCAAAGTTAATATAAAAATTGTTTTTATTATTAGATCTCTCAGGAGCTGGAGATGCTCCGATCTCTCGTCGAAAGTCTTTCAAGAAGTCTCTTAGGGAGTCGTTCAGAAGATTAAGAAAAGGCAGATCACAAAGAAACCCTGCTGGAGAGAAACGAAGTGCAACTGGTAATACATCTCCTAGTGGCCAAAGTGATCGAAAGAGGAAAGATCCGTAAGTTTGATTTCTTTTATATTCAGTATTTATATAGACATTTTTAACAGAATGTTAGTAAAGGTTACCTTGTAATAAATTACTTTTTAAATACTATTTAGATTATATTATATGACAATAGATTGCAGTATGTTGTAAAAAAAATTCTAACTTCAAAATCCTCTTTATTTCAGAAATCTGTTGGTAATGTTTTACAGTTAATTCATTTATAAAGATGTTATTCATCCTTAACACTTTTGTTTTCTGGATGTTAATTCTAAAATTAGGTTGGAAGAGCAGTGCAGTTTCCAAATGGGCATGCTAGAAAGTCTGATAAAAGCCTTTAAAAATACACATTGGAATAGACTTTTTTCTAAGTTTTGAGTGAGGTTTTTTAAATTTTGATAAAAGGAAAGATATGAATTTTAGTATCGAGTCTTTGCAAAATTTTATTTTATTTTTAAGCCAAATAGTGAAATGTTCTGCCTTGAATTTCATATTAATTTCTATGCCATTTTGATTATGACCAAAAATATTTTCTGGGTTCCAACTTGGACCAATGTCCTATTTGTTCTGGGTTTATACAACAACATCCACCTACTGACCAAATTTAAAATGTAAAGCCCTCCTTGAAGTGCCCATACTTATTTATATACAAATGTATTAGTTATTGAAAGTGTTAAGTCAGATATAACTGTATGTGTATATACCTTGTTAATATTTATATCCACACCATTTACAGCTGCTTGGCATTTACTCCATTCCTCATACATTCTTGTCAAAATATTATTTCTGGGTTTTAAGTCCATTAATATATATCAATTCATTCTTTGGTCCTTAGGATGAATATGCCCATGAAAAATTTGAATTTGATTGCTTCACTGTGTGAAGGGTATGAAGAACGTATGCATATATGCATAAAATATAATATACATCATTGACAATATGAAGGTTTTGCTGATGATGTGTATTGTATTACTCTGTTCCATGGTTGTTTCAGAAGTTGAGTACATGGTAAAATACATATTTAATGTACAAGATAAGGTTTTACTCAAATCTTATGCTTTTCTCCAGATTTTGATTAGGGAAACATACTTTCTTCGGTTTTATTGGAACAATTATGTTTCATTTTGAATGAATGATAAAAGGTGTTTGAAACATTTCTGTTCTGTATATTGAAATAATTAATAATATGGCAGTAGCATATATAGCATGATATGTTCTCATCCCCCTCATACTGTTTATTGCATATTTATTGACAATACATCCATATTCCATTTAGACTTATTTTAAGCATTCATAAATTTTCTTACTAATATAAATCTGTTGATCAGAGATTTGGAGGAGCAAGATGAACCTCCAGAGGGTGCAGAGGATGAAGGTGTAATGGGAGGCGGGGGCACAATACCAGCCACCTCTGAACCTGCCCCCGCTTCCCAGGACCCTACTGCCTCTTCAAATGGTGCTGAAATATCAGGAATGCCAGAGGATACCGGAACAAACCAAATCCCTGGGTAATTGGCTGATGGGGCCATATTAATTGTGATATATTTTCTGATTTCTTTCTCTGGCTTAGGTTCTAATTTGCTTAGTAAATTTTTGGTTTTGGTCTCCAAACTTCATTTTTTTCCATCTGTAGTTACCAAACGACATTGGATAATATTTTTTGTATATATTATAAACTCTATGGTTTTTTTTCTTTTATTTTGTTGCAGCATGAATTAGCTGCCGTTACTATGGTGTTTGGTGTTTTCTTTTTTCTCTTTTAGTTGTGCACAGATTTGATGGACCATGTTTTAGATTACACCTGTATGAAACATTCTTTTTCATCCTTATGTTGTTTTTAGCAGTTACCAAATGATTATGTTTCTTTTCAGAATCTTTTTAGCAGTGCATGCCTGTTTTTTTGTGTAAGAGGTGGTCAATATTTCAATGCAATGGTGTATTCATCAATGCTTAAGCTGAATTGATGCAGAAGCATGTATAACTTATTTTATGGATGAGTTAAAATGTATTATGTGGAAATATATTATCTTAAGCCCTTTGAGAGACAGATTTTTTAAGTATGCAAAAGTGAATCATTGGTCCATTGTATTTGCATGCTGCCCCAGATGGTCTGCAGAGAAGGGCCTGCACGTTCAAGATTCCGCGCTCTCCAGCAGTCCATCTAAGGACAAATTAGATAAAACTAATGCCTCACCTAGCCCAGTTATCCTGCAAGAACCCTGTTCTTTGGCTCGTAGAAATAGTGCTCCCATTCTCTCCCCATATACATCTAATTTTGGTAGCCTACCTGTTGATTTGGCTGCACCTAATACTGCCTGTGCACTTCCAGTAGCTTTGTCTATGCCTGATCCGCAGACCAACAGGGCAAGTACCCTAGACTCTAGAGCAATGGGTGAAAAGGTTGGTGGAAATGTTGAACAAAATTCACAATCTCTGAGAACTGGAATCAATGTCTCTCGTCCAGTGTTGGGCAAAATTGGGTTGGAATGTATCAAACGAACCAGAATTGGTAAGGATGTGGAGAGGGTACCCAAAGAGACTACCTCTGGACGAAAAGTAGACCAACCCCATGCTAAAGGTGGGTGGCAGAGAATCAGAGCCTTGGTTGTCAATCGTAGGAGGGCCACCACTCCCACCAGAATTGCTCCTTGGGTACAAACAGATCCTTCCTTGCCTCGTGAGCCATCAAAATGGGAAGAAATAAGTAACTCTTCACTTGTGTCCCTTGGCCTTGGAGCTAGTCCAGAGGAGAGTTCCCTTTTAAGTCTTGCTTTCATTGACTCTTCTCCTGTAGTGACCCCAGCATCCCCCCCAGCTGCACCCATACCCACTGCTGCTTCCAGCCTTCCAACCACTGAAGGCGAGGCCCGTATTGCTTCATTGCCTTTAGAAGAAGTTGAAACTGCTAATGTAGTCCCTTCTGCAGTAAAATCCTCCATTGCTATGTATTCTCCTCTTAGTGCTTCGGGCAGTGGTGAGGTGGCAGCCGGGAATACTGCAGCAGCATCATCGCCTACATCTCCAGCTTCCACATCAGGTGTGACTGCACCACTCAGTCCTGTGGAGGCCAGACCCATAGAGAGACAAGTTGAAGCCCGGCCTTTGGAAGATTCTTTGGGCAGCATGGTGAGGTGCTTGTACTTTGCCAGAAGTTTCATTGTTAGTGGTAAGTAAATTAGTAATTATAATTGGTGTCTAACTAGCCTTAATTTCTATATTAATTTTAGAGCTTGATAGAGAAATTAAAAACAATAAATTTATTTGTTATACTTTAAAACTTTTAGTTATTTACTATTGCGTAGCTCATTTATTTTCACTATTTTTACAGCCCAAGCAACAACACCAACCTTGTGGGCTGGAACCAACAATGGCACAGTATTTGTGTTTACTATTACTGTGCCAAATGGCCAAAAGAGGATGGAAGAAGATGTTTCTTGTCAACTAGGTAAGATCTCTAAAGTTAGTCATATTTGTCTAGCTGCAAGTGGGTATTAGTTAAGTCAAAGCTTTCACTTTCTCTTGTCTCTATAATTAGTCTGGGTAATTAAATATGTTAAAAATATTTTAAATGACATTTGGTTTTTTTCTCAGGCAGTTCAATTATGCATATCCGTGTCAGATTTTCTTATACTTTTTAATCAAATTTTTACTTTATTCAAATGAACGTTTTGTTACAATTTTTTGTTTTAAAAGTATTAAAATATTTTATTTATCAATTTAAAGTACGATTCTGTGTTATTATGCTGGGTATGATGCTTTATTGAACACAAGACTCACTTTTTAAAATATTTTTACATTTATGTGTTATAATTAAGTACTTACATGTTAAATAAATTTTAATCAATTTTACAGGAAAAGAAATCCAACTTAAGCATAGGGCTCCTGTAATTTCAATTACTGTGGTAGATGGAAGTGCAGTGCCACTTCCTGAGCCACTTGAAATTGAGAAAGGGGTAGCACCTCAACCTGACAATTCAGCCCCTCATAAAGTACTCATATGCTCTGAGGAACAATTCAAGGTAAGCATGTTATGTGCATATTTATTTAAATTAGAAATTAATTTTTTTGTGTAGGATGGAATTGTAATTAATGATGGTAATTGTTGTTCACTGCTCTCTGATTTTAATGGATTCTGTGTCTTTGCAGATGTTTTCCTTACCAAGTCTGAAACCTTTGGGGAAACTGAAGTTAACTGCTCATGAAGGAGCAAGAGTGAGAAGAGTAGGCCACGCTCGATTTTATGCTCCACATTCAGCCCAGAGCACCTCCACACCATATTCTGAAACGTGTCTCCTTTCCCTGACCAACCTTGGAGACTTAATTGTGCTTAGTCTTCCTGATTTACGTCGTCAGCTGGTATCATCCTGTATTCGCCGAGAAGATATTAAGTAAGTTTTAAGTGCCCATAGTTCTTTGAAAAATTTGAATTTTCTAATGTTGGGTTACATGTTCACAGGTTAATCTTAAGGTAATGGCTTAAAATCCCATCAAGGATGGTAATTGTGATGATTTCCCATGGTTTGCATAAAAGGTGCATGGTGATTTCTACCATCAGGGTACCTTAATTACAATTACTGCTACATGGTTGAACTTAATTAACTTTACTTATTTAAGTTGCTTCCTTTCCATTGATTATGCTTTGTCTCATGATTTTCCAGAAGTCTTGTATATGTTCCCTGAAAATTAATGTATCAATCATGCTGTGTACCAATTTCATTCCAGTCTAAAAACCAATTTAATGATCATCTACACTTGTGGCTAATTTTTAATACGAGTAATTAGAATTTTTTTCAATATTTTAAATTGGCATTAGGCATACTACTTTCATTTATACTACTAATTCAATGTTAGGTTGTCTTGAATATTTTTTGTTGTACATTATTAGCTGTATTGATACATTTTACAGAGCTTGTTCCTTCTGTCACTTTTATTCTCATTTTTCCTGAAGGTTAGTTACTGAAAATCTTTTTTTACTGATTAGTTTTTATAATTCCTTCGTTAAGAGTTTCCTTTAATCCTGGCATACTTGGTTAAACAGGTTGACATTAAAAAATCCGGCACCTCTCATGTCCAGTTACTGGATTTTCGATGTTTATGTTACAACTACTAATTATTGGCAATAGTGTGATAAACATAAATGACACTTACAGAAAATAATTATCTTAGAAATAATTATAAAAAGGTGTGGCTTTAGACATTTTTACTAAGAAAAATTCAGACCAATATTTGTTAGACTATGCATTTAGCCACTATAAAGGAAAAACTTGTGGCATCATCTGGCAAACCTTGGACCCAACAACTGATTATCGACTATGGCAACTAACAGCGTCTCCAGAAAACATTGGCATGCCAAACGTGGTAAATTTGAAATTGCACCCTAAAATCCATGTTTGAAATCTCAAGTAACAAGAGTATTGATGGCCGGATTTTCAAATGTCTTCCTGCAATTGCTTTATCAGAAAGAATATCTAGAGATGGATCCATTACCATTTTTTTTATTTCGAGTGTTGGCATCAAATCTAGCCTTGAATAATATAGGGATACAATATTTCATCTAATTATAAGACCAAGATTTAGTTGATGAGTGGCAGAATAGTGTCAATAGTTCATTACACAATATTTTTCAATTTATTAGATTCTTAACTTGATATTCAAGTCTTCAAAACTGGAAAAAATTTGAATTATTTAAATTATCGTAAAAAGAAAGGTAGTGGAAGATAACTTGTGGAAGTTTTAATTAACTTTTGAAGCAGAACTTTTTCCAATGATTCAAATTGCTGATCAAATATTATATGATTTACAATTTAGGAACTGCTTAAATAGCTATCATGGACACATTTGTAAGTAACAGGACAAAAAATTAGGTAATTTCTCATTTGGTGAAGTTAGGAATTTATTTTATTGGTTTTTAAGGTTTTGTAAGTGGTACAATAATAGAAAATTGGAGTGCTTTTGGTTTTCTAAAGTGACACTGGATAGATGCATAAGCTGAATATCAAGGGTGTAGAATCAATAATATTTTTAAAGTTTTTGTAGAATTTTACAGAGTAGGTGTAAGATCAAAGACTCAATGTATAAAAATTTTGCTATGCACTTGTACATTAAGTATTTTCTAATTGAAGAGTTTGAATTAAAGACCTTCTTCATTCAATCCTTCTATCACAAATAAATAATACACTTAATTCTATATTTCATTTTAAATTTAAAATTATTATTATTATTTACTTGCTATTGTTCCATGGAACAAAGAGAAGATCTGGCAATCAAAAATAAAGTATATGTAACCAGTTATAGAAGTATGAAGAGATTTAATTTCAAACGGTTATTTAAATTTTCACGCCGGTCACACAGGGATCGCTCGCCTGGAGAACTGCCTATTGATGATAACTTGATAAGGTGTGCTAAGATTTTTCATATTAGTTTATTAATGTCTCCATTAGCATTTTATGTTTTTGCATCATTTTTGGTCCTTTTATTTATAGCTTTCTGGTGTAAGATACCTGCAATTCCCTATGCAAAAACAATACAAATAGGGTTTCCATCACATGAATTTAATAATTAATACTAATTCAGTTACTTGTGACTGAGCTGAGCCATCAGATGGATCCCATGAGTTTTGGTTTGACTTCTTGATCTGGAACTTAGCAGGGACATAAGTGAGTATACACAACAAATATGTAGTCGTGGACGATAGGCGATGGTACTCCAAGGATATGGGAGTCCATCCTTGGGTAGCATTGCCTAAAAATTCTACAAAATCCTACATAAGTGTTGTGGGTTGCTGAGTGGCTGACTTCAAACTATAGGCTGTTAATTACCCATTGGAGGGACCAGCAACCCTCCTTCATATGAGTGAAGATGGAGTCTCCTCAGTGGTCAGTATAGCACTCATTTCAATGCAGCGATGGTGGAAATTGCTTGAATGGCTGCTGTACAGTGATGTAGAAGGCAACAGGAAAGAACCATATTACTATCTAAAGGAGCATCATCTCACCAATTCTTTTTCTCTTACATTGATTTAAATAATAAACATGATGGAATCCTCTCAAGTAAAATATTCAGGATATAAACTCAGATCTCTGGGTAGGGACTACTTGAAAAAGTACATCAGTCAAATGTGTCATTTATTTTGTATTTGGACCTGGAATGTTAGGTCAATTACAAATCTGTCGTGGCAAACATGATATTTCAAAACCACTGATGAAGGAGATATACTTCTATTGAAGAATCCCTAATATGTGAGAAATTATCAAATTGACTACATTGCTTTTCAATGTATACGTGGACGCGGAAGGATGGGAAGGATTAGAAATAGGAGTGAAAATAGGTGGGGAACTGCTCAAGTCAGTCTGATTTGGAGACGATCAAGCATTGTCAATCAGCCAATGGATTGCAGTCATTGTGCCACTACAGAGATAGTGTGATAGGTATTGAATGAAAATAATTGAGAAGAAAATGAAGGTGATGAGGTTCTCAATACATAGGAAGCCTAAGTTAAATATTAAAGTGGGAGGGCATAAATATACATTTACTGTATGTAGAACATTTCAACTATTTAGGTAGTGTTTTAGACAAAGGTAGGTAATTTGGTAAGGATATTAGAAGAAGAATTGCATTAGGAAAATTAGCTTTTAAGTTTAACTTATTTTTAAAGGTAAATAAAATTCATATATTTCATCATTTAAAAAACTATAATAGGAGAAAAAAGTATTAGTTGATAAATATACATTATTATCATGGGTGCATACGATTATATGCAACTAATGATGTTAGTTAGACACATTGATAGTATACTTGGAATGTTTTCCAATTCTTGCTTCAAGGGTGACTGCTCATTCGGAAAAATTGGGAAAAAGTTCGGGAGAATTTGAGTTGAGAAAATTGGGAATTACTCAGTTTCTTCAAAAATTCAGGAAAAAATGTGAACAAGGCCTATATTTTCATATTCGATATTCAGAAATATATTATGGAAATTCCTGAGGAGGACACTGCTCCTTTTAGTTGTTAGCCCAATTCATACTTGCGTGGCATAGGCCATCAGATGTGCAGGTACTGGCAAAAACCAAAGATATGGTAGGGCCAACTTCAGTGATATCAGTGGTATTTGTAGTGATGAGGAATAATTCACTAGAAGTACATAATCAGATTCCAAAGATTTGAGAAAAAGTTGTCCTTTTTATCTGGGAAACTGGGAAAAAAGTCAGGAATAGGAATCTAGAAAATATTTGGCCACCATGTTCAAGTGTTTGGGTGTATCCAGTGCATCAGACTGTTGCTGGTACTATATCATGGATCTCAAGCATTTAGAGTGCCCATTGAGAGCTTGGATATAGCACTTCATGTGATGCATGCAAGGATGTATGATTATTCCAGGGCTGCATCACGAAGCTTAGCTTAGAAAAGATGAGAGCATCAGGGCTGTAACAAAGTGCTTTGATTTGTTTAAAATGAGAGTCTGTAAATATCCATGCTATCAAAATCATATTTTAAATTTGAACAAGCAATGAAGTTAAATGCTTGTCAAAATGTAGAAAAATTTTTGAAAAATATCAATTGCAAAAACTATTAAAAATTATGTATTTCTTACACATAATGAAAAATTTCACAGATTTCGCAAATCTGTACAGTAATATTTCCCATCATTTTGCATGTCATGTAAAATTTATACCCCTTTGTGTAGGTTCTTAAATGGTCATGCATTTACATCTCAAGTGCAAATAAACTAGGTATTACCTACATCAATTTAAAGACAACACCTATGCAGTCATTTGTGTGGCCAGATTAAACCCATTATCATACAGTTGTAAAAACTATTAGTTTGCGATTTTCCTTGATTTGAAGTGTTAGGTGCCCCGGGCATATGTCTGCTACATGCTTGCTTCCAGAAGGTATTATTATAGCTTTGAAGCACGCTGGCATGAGAATGAAATAGCCAAAACATGCTAGCATGAGGATAAAAATATCAAAACACTATCAGCAAAAAATGAAAACCAAATGTCATTGCAATCAGTCAAGAGGCATCAAGTAACTGCAAATATGAGTCTTACAATATTCATCAAATTTCATGAATTATAATGTACCAGAAATATTTTGAGTGTGTAAGCATTGGTATTAATATGGAATACAGATTAAATGGTTTGTAGTATTAAAACAGAATAGTAGTAATTAGTTTGGGGAGTAGATGAAAGTCAAAGAGTACTTTTCAGTGTAAAATATCAATATATCCCAGGCTAAAGAAAATTTCAAATGCAAAAGTATTAGTGTTAGTTGTTTCCATAATATACTATGGAAATAAATTTAGGTAAATGGAATTTGAGAAATAAAGATTGTCAAAAAGTTATAATATGGGAAATAATTAATTGCATTAGTATGTATCAAAACAATAACTATTATGCATAAATATCTCAATTTAATTACTTGTATGTAACTTGTGCTCAATTTAATTACTGTTGTGTAAAGTTGATTCACATATGCTAATATTCATGGAAATATATATTGATGTACTGAACCACAGCTCAGGTTCCTCAAATGTCTTAGTTGCCTTCTCTAAATAGCATTTTTAATTTCCTTTTATTTTCAGTGGTATATCTAGTTTAGCCTTTACGCGATTCGCTGAGGCTTTTTACCTACATTCTTCAAGTGAATTGCAGCGTGTGACACTTTCAGCTACAAAGGTCACAAAAACTAATTGCTCGTTAGCATTGCCAGAGAATGCTAGGCCTAAGATATCTTCTGATGTAATCACGGCCCCTCAAGATGATGAAGAAGTGGAAGCAGCTATACCAGCAGAAGAAGAGAAGGGGGAAGTTTTGGTGGAAGGAGTAGTGTCTGGAGAACCATCAGATGAATCGAAGCAGCAGGAGAGCTCTGCTCCATCATTAGAGGCGGTAGTCAGCGAAGATAACTCTGTTGAGCCAAAGCCAACTATAAATGGCAGTACAGATAATGAAGAAAAAAAAGGTATACCACCATATATGTGAATATTTAAGCATGCCATTAGATCAATAATCTTAACGTATACCAATTATTTATGTCAAATGTCTCTGCAATTGTTAAAAGTTAGAGTAGAAATGAATCCTCAATACCATAATTTTCCAATAATAATACACACCCATGCTTTTAGCTATAAAAACAGTTTGCTAGTGTAACAGGACATCAAGTGGGACATTTTATGGACACTTTTCTTGTTCCATATGGCAAAAAAATCAGCTGGGTTCCCAATCACATCATAATTTGATGCTGCTGGCAACATTGAATTTTTAATGAGTAATATCCCATTGAAACAATGTTTTTCAAAAATAAAATTTTTGCTCTATATATTTTAGGTGCTGCACTTAACATTCAAATAGTGTTTTTTAAATAGTGCATGTTTCCCATTATTCAGTTTTCTTTGCCATTTGTAATATGCACCTACTTTGAATTATACTGCTTTTTAATTAAGGGTAATAAGTAAAAGAGCATTTTACAGTTTTGATTAAAGAAATATGAAATGTGTGCAGATACCCTGGTGGATATGCGTGGCAACTGCCTTTCTCCCTTGCATCAAACAGGTTTTTTGGCAATTAACCCTTCCACTGAAAAGGGATTTCTTTTCAAGTGCCATGAATTTTTGCAAAGCCTATGCCTTGCGTAATGTGTACCTTAAAAATCTCTCAAATTTTGACAGAAAAAAATTGTACCATTTGTGAAAAATTAATGTTTTATTACCGGAAATATGGAAAATACCAAACTCTTTTATATGCTGGATTTATCAGTATATTGTAGTACTATTTTGTAATTTACTGCTTCTTTTAAAGTTTCTTTCCAATGGAGAGGTACCTATTTTGAAAGAGATAATTTTTAGATTTGTGGACTAATTCCTTTGAATACAAATACTTCTCCCTACTACGTACTATGTATATTCTTTTTCTATTCATCTTAAATGTTCTGTAACATAAGTGTAATGTAAATAATTTTTTCCATAATAGATAGCACTGTAGAAAGTCAGGTTGAAGTAGGAAGAATTATAAAAAGAATTGAAGTAACCACTACTACTCATGTGTCCAAAGATGATGGTCCAAAAGAAAATGGTGGTACCCTTGAAGATGATGACTTGCATGACATGACAGGAGACATTACCATAGATTCTGTGAAAGATCACCTGATGTAAGTACACATTTGAGAAACATTATTGTGTTAATACTTTGAGTTTATACTTACTATGAATGATATTACCCTTCATTGCAGTTCCTCAATGAATGATGACAGTAAAATTGTGGAACGAAAAACTGAGAAATTTGAAGTCAGCAGTTCTAAAGTGGAGTCATCTGTCATTGTGAAAACCACGACAATTAGTTCAAGTGAGGTGGCCACAGTGGTGAATTCTGCTGGTGAAAGTAAGTCATTTTTCTTTTTTTCACTATGCTTCTGCTTTTTTCCACTTGCTTGTTATTTATTCTGCTTCATATAAGCCAGTTCTTTATATTTCTTACTACTTTTATTGCATGCACTTTTCTCATTATTCATAGCCAATTTAATGTCTTTGGTAGTAGAGTTTTTATTTTTCATTTTATATTTTTTCTGAAAACAACCTATACATTTCCACTTCAAAAGCTGTCAATGATATAATGTTTTTAATGTGCCATTGTTCATTTTAAAACTTTTGAGTCATTAAAAATCATTGTCGGAAGCAAAATTTTAAACTTTGCCCTCATGTTTGAAAATCTTTACATCCTGCAGAATTCTATTCTTTGTCCGCCTTCTTTTCCCAATGTATATTTACCCCTGCAGCTATCGTGACTACATCATAAAATGTTCAAAATCTTTTGTGGACATTTTCTTCTTGTTTCTGACTAACTTTTCATGGCAATCTAATGCTTCCCCTCTACTTTTACGTGCAGAAAAATTTGAAGGAAATACTCATCAATTTGCCTGATTTGTTATTTTGGAAAATTTAGGTTTGGGTTAGTCATGCTGTTAAGATAGTGTTTAAAATGATGAATTTCTCAATGGGGAATTTTCATTTTAATTTTTGTGATTTGTCTTTACTCCAAAAACTGTGTGATTACATGTTTTAGGTACTTAACCTATTCTTTTTTTTAATATTCTGAAAGATATATTAAAAATTGAAATTACCTGAATAAAGAAATTTATGAGTTTCTAGTATGGTAATTCCTAAAACTGACAAGGAAGATCAAATTATATGCCTGATTTTAAATCCTTGCTCCAGTAAAAAATTCATCACTTTTCAACCAGTGAGAATTTACCTTGCTTACACTACACATGTTGGTGAGTTAGGCAAATTCTTTTGGAATAGTCATCTTCAGAAATGCAATTCCAGTTTTTGTCTATATTTACAAATACTATTCAAAACTAATAAACTTTAAAATCTTGGCTTCATTGAATAATCCTACACATAGCCATAAAGTTCCATGATGTAATGCAGTACCTTAAAAATTCTTTTATTCTATAGGTTTTTAAAAATAGTTTTGAAATAATGTCAATGGCTTGTGATTCTACATATTCTTCCGTGATCTACATATTCATGTGCTCTTCATATTCTCTACTCCCCTTCAAGCCATCCAATATGCCTATTCTCTTCCTCCATTTTGCCAGCTCACCCAGCATCTTCTTTTCTGTCACTGTTTTCAAACATCCCTGATTGTCTATTAATATCTCCATCCGTTTCTCTATTCTCAAACTTCCTCCCAGCAACCTCCTCTCATCCTCTACCATGTATAACAATGCTTTATTTGCCTTCCTTTTTATCAAACTTATTGTCTTCATTTTTCTCTGCATTCTCTCAAAATATTCTAAAGTTACCCTCTTTTCTTAAAGTTTCTAGCTAAAATCTTGCACTAACCCCTTGGAAGTGAAATTGAGTGAATTTTACACCAATAAAGGTTATAATTTAAATTTAGCTATGTTTCTAGGAAATCTTTTGAAGTTATCTTTATAATCTTGGTACATATATATGGTTGGACATATGTATGGTATATATATTAAGGAGCAGCACTGGCTCACCACTCCCACCCATAGTAATGTTATTACACATTCCTAGACCGATTTTATGATATGTGTGAAGCAAGCAGCACTTTAAAATTTTATCTTGAAAACAGGACTAAGAATTTTGATGAAATGTGTTAAATCAATTTGTTTTGGGTTTTAGGAAGCTATTTAGCTAGGTCTTGACTTCAGAAAACCTCATTGAAGGGCTGAGTTGGAGTTCTCTAAAAGAAATGTCATGTTTGTTTTGTTGAATAAAATAATATTAATTAAAGGGAAGTTACTCTGCTCATGTTTTATTATCCATTAGGATTTTGATAAAATGGAGTGAGTCTTGTTATTAGGTGCTAGAAAGCAATATATCTTGGTCTTATAATTGGCCAAAACTCACTGAAGGGGAACTTTAGCTTGCGGATGACCTACTAGTTCTGTGCTGCAACACTGTAAAAAAGCAAAATGAACTATATTTCAGTCATAATGTAGTTTTTATAAAAGAATTTGTGTATGGGAGTTCATTTTTTCCCTGTAAGCTTGCTAGTTTTTGTTTTACCTGAATGAGAAATGTGCACAAAATAGTGTTGTTAATGCATGTGATATTTTTGTAAATGAATAATGTCAATATTGGTTAATACATGTGTTAATAAATGTTATATACATTTGCATTTATTGAAAGTCATTATTTTCTATAAACTTCTCTGCATAGATAATTATGTATTACATGAAAATCCAATGATATACTAATCCAAGACATCATACAAGGTGCTATCCTAAGTTGTTGAGAATTTGATTAGTCCACCCAAACCAGCTGTAATACAAACGTATGCTGCTAGTTGCCATTTGTTGTGTATTTCAGCTGTCAGTCTGCCAAGTGCCATCTTCGTGAGTGCTCACATTTCTTAGTTTTTTTTGTTTTCATTACACCCTGTTTTTCTCTGTCACAAATCAACACTCTAAAACTTATATAATTGTTTTTATCTTCCACATTTTTGGTATGCTGTCATCAACATTAAGTTAATCAGAACCATCTTCAGATACTCTTACAATAAATGATAATTAACTTCATTATCAAAGAAAAATTTTGATTTGTACTGTATTCAAGGAACCAGCTTAGGTTGTCCAAGTTATTCCCTAAATCTAATATTAGACTATTGTACCATTGAGGTTAAAATACTCCATGAAATGCTTCTTGTCCTACTTTTCAATTTCAAATTTGTGGAACAGTGGTTTGGTATTAACCATTTTGGTAGAAAATTGAAGAAAAACTGATTCCTAACAGTTTTATGGAAGACGTCTAAATAGTTTTCTAAAAGAATTCTTAATAGGTAGTTTGTCATAGAAAACTAATTTTAAAAATTACTATGCAAAAAAATTCAGGAACTAGAAAAATAAATTATACAATTCGTCATTCCTCAACCCATTGTTAAGCTACTGTCGTATTTGCTAGAAGACACCTAGACAACCACTTTTTGTGTGGCAAATTATACTTGAATATGCATGATCAAGTAAATGAAGAATGTCCCAAGTGTGATTCAAGGTGCAATTTGGAATGACTCATGAGTGTGTATGAATTATTCTGCTGAATCATGAAGTAGCATGGAGAACAGTGCTACATGACTAAAAATTTAGCAATAAAAGTTGGCATAGTGGGCCCTAAGTGGCATTTCTTTGCATTGGTAGTGATCATACTTCAAAATCAATTCTGCAAAGTAGGTAGTTGTTTAATTTTTTTTTATTTGAGTAGATGACGTATGAATGGTATGAGCAGTTTTTTGGAGTAAAGTTAAATCGCTAACTTGCACAAAATGCCTTGCTAGGTAGCTGATTTTTATCAGAGGTGTGATGCCAGTAGAAAATTTTTCCTTTCTTAATTTCCCTGGCCCTTTTATCTTTTGCTTGACCCTCATACCAATCATTGCTCTTATGTGAGTCTTTATTTCATTGTTGTATTTTTGTATGTAAGTGGTTGCCTACCTTTCTTTTGGTAGGTCTAATCAATCTCTTGTCCCCCTTCCTATGTAGCCGTAGGTCAGGAAGAGTCTCCAAACCGGACTGAAGCTCTACCCAGTAGAAGTGTTCTGAATGAGGTTAGACACAGTTTGGATGTATTTATTTCAAGCTTTCCTGAGTTTCATTCATTATAGCTTTTGCTTTTTGGTTTTGTATATGGTTGTTTGATTGTGGGTTGAATTTTACACATATTTGGTTGTTGGCAACTCTAACAACAAACATTAATGTATTAATGTGTAACCTATCTATGTAATAATTAGTTGCCTAATTATATAAAATTCTCTTACCTTTGTTATTAATGTGGTTGTGTTGTTTGCTAACTTAAATTTTCCTTTTTCCTCTTCTTCCATGCATTCTTGTTAAGTCTCCGTGAGTAAGTACCTACTCTTTTGTGGCTTGCTGGTCATCAAAAATAGATATAATGTGATACACTTGCTATATAAACAATGCAGGACTAATTATTTAATCAGCAGACAAGAGATCAGAATGTTTTAATTTTATAATCATTTTTCTAATAAATTATTATGAAGCTTCTGGCTTGGAGTACTTAGTCTAGTGCACACCTGTATATTTCATATCACTCTTAACTGTTTTCAGATCTGATTGTGTAGGCACTTATCTTCTTAAAATGCAATTTACCCTTGGTGTTTGTGGTGATTTAAAGCTGCTTATTTCCCTTGCATGGTGAGGTAATTTATCCTCATTCAATTGTCCATCTATTTGATTAAAAAGGGATGGGGTGTAATAAATCCTCTTTGGTGAATTAAATTGAAGTCTGTAATGATGTGTTTTCCCAGTTTTGGTGTTATCCCAAAGGTGTATATATATATATAGTAGTAGTTAATCATAAATAATTCCGGAAATTGTGTGAACTTCTTGTCATGCTCAAAAATCTTTTAATGAAGAGGATATACTTTACATTCATCATATCTTTTTTATTTTTCTTTCTTATTTTAATGCGGCTCGATAACCAAAACTTCCAATACTAACTTGCAAATAGATATTTCTATTCAACTCTTCTTACCACCAATTTAATATTTACCAGAACGCATGCACTCGGCCATTATTTTTTTAATCCTTTCCAGGCCACATTTGTTTTCCTAATCCTTGTAGTCTGTTCCAAAGTAGTAACTATATGAAATAAAACGATTAATTAGTCAAAGAGAATGGAGTTTTGACAAAAGCTGATAGATGGCATATGCATTTTAAAAAACCCCAAATTATTTAAACATGTCGAGTGACACTCGACGTTGGACTTGGAGTAAGGAAATGTACTTTCCATTGGACCTCGATGTTGGACTGGAAAGGGTTAATGCCTTGCATAAGGTTGAATGTTATAGTGTTGCCATTTTATAATAAGGGAAATGGTATGCACACAAGTCATTAGGTCATTTAATATTCCTAGTGGCATATATGAATCTGTAATTGATAAGTTGTTATTCATGTACCTATATTGATCATAATCCTTTGTAGTTCTCATTTAGACCATATATCAATGAAAATTATGTAGCTATGCTATTAAATTCTTAAACAATGTCATAATTTATTTGAGATAAAGTTCAAAGTATATATTGTTTACTGTGTGCGTCTGACTTATCAAGGTACAGTAATTTTTACATATGTTGTGTAAAGGTAGCCCATGTGGCATAGATGGTTTGAAATAATATTTTTAAAATTTTAGGGATTGTAAAAGGAGATGTAGGTAGCATATGTATATAGTTAGGTATGTACTTCATAGCAATTAGGTTTGAATATTGCAGGTGTGTTTTGACTTAATTGGCAGTACCTACATCTTATTTTAATAAACCAAAAACCAGTACTCAATAATAAAACCTGGTAAGAATTGTGAGACCTTCTATTCTGCATGATATTGAAACTTCAAAATGGCTAAAAGGGTATCACTATAGTTCAGCTGTTCATAAAAACCAGCCCTGCTTACCCTACTTGTTTGCTGCCCCACCCCTCCTTCCATTACCCCTCAATTTCAAGAAAGGAAGCCTCTGATTTTGCTGGTTTTCTTTTTCTGAAAGTGTGGAAAAGGAGGGAGGAATCAAGATCAAATAGTGTTTGCTGGCAACTATGGGTAACTGATGCTCCTTCAAGGGAGGGCAGCAGCAAGAGTGGTAATATTCCCTTCTAAGAAGGGGTTGTGCAAAGAATTCCTGGCAGGTTCTTTTCAACACGGCTGGACTATTTATTACTCCATTGCTGTAAGCATCCTAGAAGAAAGTAGTTTTGGGAACTTTTTGTACACCAAAGAGAGTTCTTTCTTTTACTCCATTGCTTGGTTAAAATTGTTACTTTGACAAAAAGGAGTTTCAGAAATGACAATTTGTCACTTACTATGGTGCAATTCTCTTATTATTTCAGAATTGATTTTTTTCAGAATAGAACAGATTTATAGTTATGAAATAATTTGTAGGTTTTTTAATAAACATTGAGTTTCAAACCAGTTGTTAGCACCTTTATGGAGACGGGAAATGGATTGATCAGTGTTATGATGAATGTTGAAGTTGTCTTCTAAGTTTGCAACTATTCTTTTGCTCACATGTTATTTGGCTAATGTAAGATAACCCAAGATAGAAGGTTTTATTGGATACAATTTAAATAGGAAGTGCCTTAAGTTTTTATAAAAAATTCTGCATATTGTGTCATTCTTTGTTGTCAACCTACTAAAAAATTGTAAAATTTTCTTCTCTTTCAATCTGGAAATAATTAAACACTCAGTTGGTTCTGCATGGCTAACATTGTATCTATATTGGTACATTTTTGTAACCACATGCATTTAGTATTGAAAATAATTTATTTGTGGATATATCATCTTACTAATGCCTACCAGTTGACCATTTTAACTCTTTGTGCAATTCATGTATGGATTAATTTATTGACTAAGCCATTTTCACTAAACATAAATAGATATTTTATGATAAATTATTATATATGTTAGACATGCTTATACTCCTAGGTTGAAATTTTAGTTACTAATTATATTCTCATGTTTTTACATTATGTCATGAGTCATTTTCTGTTTCTTTTTTAGATTAGTGTAGTGAAAAGGCGACTGATGGTTAGAGCACCTTTGGCAATAATGGAAGACCTGGAAGAAGTTGTTTGAAGGCGAATTCAGTGAGTGATGGGAAGCTTTCATCAAGAAGTTCTGGCCATTGTTCGAGAACGGAAATGGAATAGATGAACAAAATTTTAATCATGAGTTTTACTTGCTGATTTTCAAAAATTAACTGTTTCAACTGTGTGCCTGGCAAAGTGTGTATGGTAACTGATAATTTGGTACACCATGGTTTTACTATATGCTTTACAATATCTAACTGCCTCTTTAAATTTATATAGGTGGTTAAGCCATTTTGCACCACCTTTTGATGTTACATTCCATGATGTTTGATATGAATGTGTGTGTGCTTGTGTGTGTGTGCTTAATTTAGTCAATATTAATGTTGTGTCCCTGTCAAATTATTGTCCTTGAAGTGCAGCTAAATAAATGGTGTGATATTTCATATGGCATATTTTAAATTTGTCTGTTGGAACCCTTTTGTATGAAGTGGCATTACATTAAATCTTTTATTTTTTTTATTGGCAGCATATTAAAAAATTATAAAAAGCAGTATTTTGTAGTCAAGTTCTCATGACTCATTTAACTGGATCAGAATATGATAATCATGTAATTTTTTTATGTTGTTTTTAATGTGTGTTAATTTTTTTTAAATCTTGAATGTCTTCCCAAAACCATTTTAATGAATGCCTTAAGCTCACAGTTCTTAAAATTGGTCACTTATGTTTCCCCATTGTAAGTATGCAGTTTTATATTGGACCAATTGCTTCAGAGTTCTCTGTAACAATGCAAGGATCTCATTATGAGGCAGGAAAATTTTTAATGGTGACTGGGTAACAGGGTGATAATATAACATTTAACGTTTCCTAAATTAGTGTGGCAACATGTCACCATGAGATGTCTATCTTTAAATAAATGAAAGAGAAAATTAAGTGTTTATTTTCTTTTGAAGGACTAATTGTAGCCAAATGTCTTGTCTTGCAGTACATATGAGTTTGGTGATGGTTGATACAACTGAATTTTGTGTAAATGAGCGAGTGATTTCTTAGTGAATGTATGTGCATTTATAATGTTCATAATATTTTTATTGTATCACCCCTGACTTGATATGCCGTTCAATATTTGATTCCTGGCTTTGTATGAAGTGTGTATTTTTCTGCGCCTTCAAATGTCCATTTTGTGTGCAATGAGGCGCTTTTTTGACTCGTACCTACGTTAGAAGAGATTGACACATAGGCCTAAGGAGGTGCATCAGTTTTGATATACTGGATTATTAATAAAAGTATGAGCAATCTGCAAGAGATAAATGAAAAAAAATATCTTTGTAAAAATGTTTTCATTCAAAATGATTTATTATAAAATTTTGTAGAGAAATGTTTATACCTTTATTTAGAATTAAGGACCTATATTTTTCTTGATACATCACCAGACAAAAGAGTGATAATGACAGTTGTGTCAGTATTTGATCCATATAATGATATAGTCCCTATAGTGTAGTTTTTGCTACAAAATTATATGTGGGATTAAATAAATTCATATTAAAGTGTATAAGATTTATTAACCAGAGTTGAACAATAAATTATATGGCATTTGAAAACAAGTTGTATTAAATAAGCAATTGGTTTTAAAGGTATGCTTGTGCATATAATGCCTTTCTTCATTATAATGCCACAACATTTCATGCTGTTGTTATGAAGGTAAAAATATGACTATCAGATGTTTGAGAAACATATTTTTTGCTATTTAAATGAATGCTTCTGAATAAAAACATGAAACTAGCATTTATTTTATGTATTTTACCTTAGCATAAACATACAAAACAAATTATTCAAAATACAGAGGTGAAAAAATCTTTCTGATCATTTTTTACGTAAAGTATGTATACTACGTATTTAAACAGACACATAAATGAGAAGTACTTTTTGGAGAACCTTGCTTTTTTTACCATTGCTGAAATTGGTAAAGAAAAGGTAAAAACATTTTAACATAACAATTCATACAGAGATGAGTATTGAATATACCCATCATTAAACCTAGCATTTGGTTAAAATAAATTCTACACATATAACATGATTCCTTATGGATTAGGAAACCATTATTGTACCCCTCGACTCTTCTTTTGGCCTCGTCCTTGGCAGTTGGTTTTTGTAATAGCATCTTTAATGATTACATTTGGAGTTTTTCCTTTTTGTCTTGTATTATCCTGTAAAAATATTTAATGAAATGTGTTCATAATAATAATAATAATTTATTTGTCATTAGATGGTATAACCACAATAGA
>LYUA01000504.1:521144-532678 GCA_002093875.1 Calopteryx splendens | reverse complement strand
TGTGGAGAAGGATGGAAAAGGTGAAATGGATGGAAAGGAAAACGAACGAAGTTTAGGGAATGGTAGGGGATGAGAGAAGACTATCGGGAGAAAACAAAAAATGGCAGGAGAAGTGGATGCAGGGTGTACTGAGTGGCAATGTACTGTTGAAGAATATGATAAGAGGGTTGAATGATATGATGAGAATATGATAGAGGGTAGGCAAGATAGGGGGAGGGAAGGATTACGCATGCTGGATGGAATGAGGGTGGTAGAATGTATGCGGAAATAAAGAAAGGGTTTTTGTAGCTGGTGTCCATCAGAAACCTACCTTAACTGGTAGATTACCTTATTAAATTAGAGCATGGATGCCACCATTATTGGTTATTTAAAGGGCATTATGTGTTTATAGAGAATGCCAATTTTATTTTTCAAAATACAAGTTCCTTGATTTCATGATGTTGTATGCTTATTTTTAGCTCATTACTTTGACATAAAAAGAAGCATCACCAAACTAAGCATAATTTTTTCTCTTTTACCACATAGAACTTTGTATTTTATCTCTAAATATTCAAAAATTTTTAAATAAATAATGATTTTTTAGAGAAATTTTTCTATTTATTTTCCAGATACGTTTGTGTTAACTATGTATGTATACATATGAAAATTGGGTATAAAATTTAACCTTTGAAAAATTCAAAATTGTGTATTAATACCTTGAAATATTCCTCCAATGCATGTTTACTAGCAATTACTTTTATAAGTTCCACAAAACCAAGTGCTTTTGGATTCTCATACTCGGAATATAAATTCTGTTCAAGTATGGGCAGTTTTGACAGAGGGCAGGTCAATTCCAGTATCTGAAATAATCAAATAGTTAGATAGGTACCTACTTTGAAACATGGCAATTAAATAGTTGCTTAAGGTTATATAATCAATGCATACATATGATCTAAAAATATATAGGTCTGTTTCTACATATTTATTTTAAATGGATTGTGTACATTATAGTATATGATTAGCTACATAGAGGTACCTACCATTATTTTTTTAATTTTAGTGGTAGGTACTGCTTGAAAAATGTCTTCTAGATATTCTTGAACTTGCATTCCTGACTTTTTTGTGAGCAGCGTTATTTGAAGCTGTGATGAAAACTGCCATACCCCTCCCTGAAATATATGTTGTATTTTACTACTCTTGCAATGAAATCTTTTGGAAACAGTTCCTGTAGAATATGATCATTATTATTTTATGGACAGTGCTTCCCCATTACATTTACTTGTTACTATCTTACATATGATCTGCAATCTGTAGTATAGCTAGGGTGGTCTACCCAGGGTGGCACTTTTGGTGGGGAAGCTATCAGCCTACCCACAGATATCATTTTTAGCCAATTTACTGCAATGAGCCCACTTTATTTACTTTGAGATGCACACCTTAATGACATAATAATCCATGGCACTACAAATACAATACTATATTAGTAGTACCATATAATAAACAATAGATAATAGACCCCAAATATATGGCCAATATTTGCACTAATACAAACTTCATTAGTGAAGATTAAGTACTTAAAATATTGCGAAATCAAGATTATTATTAGCTCCATGGAAATGGGCATGGCAGTCTTTCTACAGTCTACCTGAAAAGGGCTGGCAGCAAAAGGGTTAAATGCCACTCTCAAAAAAAATCACTAGTGGAAAAAAATATCAGGGCCTGCACCAGCCGACACAAACTCTAGCTACAGCACTGTCAGTCATTTGGCACAATCGAAAGAGTTGACTGCATATTTTATTCTTGCATGACAAAATTGAGCAGCAGGAGAAGCAAGGAGGGAGGGAGAAAATAGTACAGTGAATGGATATTGTCCTTGAATGAAGGTAGCTAGGAGATGGAGTGCCCACTAAGGTCTCTGTAATTTGGGCTGAATTATTGTGATTTAAGAAGTCAAACATCTAAGTCTAGATGATTCAATGACATTTTAATGCACCTCTGGCAAGTAGATTGAATGTGAGTTTATGATAGGAAAGCATTGATGGAAGGGAAATATGTTTGGCAGGCAAAAAGGCATGTTGTTTCTTGAGCAGACCAGATTTCGGCTGGATAAAACTGTTGGATTCAGCCAGCCATAGAGGTGTGTCTTCAGTTTGGATGTGCAATTAGCAAGTGCTGTGATGCAAGACTTGAGAACGAGTCCTTCAAGCTAAAGAATAAATAGCTATCATAGCTCAGAGCAAAATGATACCTAGGTATCATTTTGCTCTCAGTTACTTATCACATCATGATGGATTGAGCCATAGATTTTAATTTCATGGGAAGCATTTGGTCCAAATTTATAGTTGCAGCTCAGGAAGAGCTGTTCAGAAAGCATACAGTTCCTGAACTGTATGTTTAACCCTCTCACTATCGAAATTTAAATGCCTCAATTCAATCTCCCTCCTAACCTGCCTGAAACCAGCTGCTGGTTTTTAAATCTCTCTCTCCCAAGCCGGCCGAAACATGCTGACTTACCCTGTTATGCTAAGGGCAATCTTAAAGCCTTTTATACCATTTTTCAATTTGTGAGTGTTACCAATGCACACATCTTTCTTATATCTAATTCCTCTGAGATGAAAAGGAACGTCATAATACCTGCTACAAAATGAGCATGAAGACGTAGTGAGTCTTTGGGATAGCATACTATCACCTGTGAAGTGATGAAAGAAGATTCTCGAGTCATTCCTATAGATGCTTTAGAAGAGGACTTGTTCACAGGGAGGTGATGAGCCCTGATTTCTCAAGTGAGTGAATGGGATAGTTTATGAGATGAAAATAGAAGAGTAAAGCACCACACCTTTGACTTGTTTAGGTGGCTATTGGTTTTTATCTCTCTCTCCACTAAAAACCTTTCATCACCTTTCTCTTGGTGTGTGAGGTTCCGGAGAGGAAGCATTATTGCAGGGGATAGAAAGAAGAATGATTTAGCCATCTCCAATTACTTGTCCATTGGACTCAAATGATATACTGAAAAAACAGACCCAACTTGACTGTAGAAATTCTTGACTTTCAATCTCCTAGACAATGTTCTGTCCTGAGGATTTGTCTTCACTTAGCATTCATCTTTCTTATCTGCTCTTTGAGGAAAATGCAGAATAGTTTCAGAGAAGTAAACTCTATCCAAATGCCCCTCAGTTCTGATGGCTTTTTTGAGTGCAGATGATATAGTGAGAGAAGTAGACAGACTTAGAGGTACAGGGTGTTTGAACTCTTTGGATTAAGTGGAGGAATTGCTTGATCGTGCCAGTTCTGGTGATAGTGACATAGAAGAGGATGATGCCAGTGATGTGACAGTGCACTCTGCCCTAAATGAGAATATTTATTACATTTTAAAGTTCCATATGGTTTTGATGGAGGAAGGGGGCCAAAGCACAATTTACCCATAGGATCAATTGAATTAGATTAGTGTATGTTAGGCATTGACTGGTTTTTTAAATAGTAGATTATATAAATAAATAGGCAGAATATAACCAGCAACATGCAGGAAAGATAGATAGGTCTTTTATACCATGTTTCAGTTTGTGAGTGTTGCCAACGCACACATCTTTCTTATATCTAATTCCTGTGGGATGAAAAGGAACGCCATAATATCTGTTACAAAATGAGCCCCCAGCTCATTTTGTAATACTCATAGGTATTGGACCAATTCTCATAGGCAACGTCAACTCAGCAGGTTGACGTTACCTATGAGAAAATCGAAGCATATTTGGGTGTCTCGGTATATATGGGGGTATTTGATCTGCCTGAAAGTGAAGACTTTTGGGTAAATCAGGATATAGACTGTCATCTGATTTGAAAATCTGACTCACAATAGATTTACAGACATAACAAAATATTTTCATGTAAGTGATATCACAAAAGAGAAGAAAGAAAGTGGTTCTTGGTTTTGATATCTTTCAAAAGATTAGAATAGTATGAGACGTTTTAGAATGTAATTTTCATGAAAAATACTAGCCAGGTCGTGAACTAGCTGTTGATCAAGAGATGATGGCATTTAAAGGACACCATCATATAAATCAGTAAGTCAAATCAAACCCAACAAAATGGGGTTTTAAAATTTGGGCATTGGTGAGTCCAGGCAGTTATGTTTTAGAAGGAAATGTGTATTTGGGCAAAATAGAGAGTAGAAATAAGAAAATGCTCTTAGGAAGTCATGTTGTGTGGAATTTACTTGAAAAACATCTTGGGAAGAACCATCACATTTATTTTGATAATTGTTTTTCAAGAGTCACTATTGAAAGAACTTTATAAAAATGAAACTTATTGCTGTGCTTCCACTCGACCATCACATAAAGAAGATCCAGTTAAATTAAAGTATCCCATGAGCCTAAAACTTAAACGAGGCAAGAGTAAAATGTTAGAATGTGCAGAAGTGACCGCCACTGTCGTGCATGACAGATGAGACTTTTGTGTTCTATCAACAAACTGCAATCCAAAAGAGAGTGTGATGGTATGAAAGGAAGACCAAGAAGTGGTAGATGTATATTTTTGAATTTGAAGTAAAAACAGTCATTGTAAATAGTTACATACTTTATAAAGAAACAAATGCTCCCTCAATCTCAAAACATGGGACACACACAGAAAGACTGAAAGATTTCTCTCGCAAGCTATTAAGTCACAAAAGATTCTAGACTAGGGCCGTTAGTTTACCAGTGATTGCCCACCACCTCGTGAAAATTGACAGAAGAAAAAGAGTGTGTGGTTGCTGTAGTGCCCAAAAAAGAAAGACAACAGCTGGAATAGGAGTGTAAAAATCTCTTGGAAGTGTCTTGAACATTATTTAATATAGTGTAAACTTAGATGTTACTTTGAGTAACAGAAGTGATGAAGATTTCTATAAGAAGAAATGGAGGCTATCCATGAACTATGAACCTGGAAGTAGATCTATTAGTTTCAAAAAATTATATTCAATAAAAATCTGTTATGATTTCACCAAAAATTTTTTAGAATTTGTGGTTTATATTTAAAAATGTGACCTTAGGAACACTCCCTGTGCCACTTTGGAAGCAATAGGTTGAAAGCTGGGGATACAAGATTTTAAATTCAATGAAAAGTCAGGGAATGCCATATTGTCAGTTTCAGCCTAGTTATGAGGGAGAGGGTTAAAGAAGAAAAAAAATTAATATGCATCTATTTTTTATAAAGATACCAACTCATATATTATCAGAAAATTTATTTAAAAATATTCTCACAGAAGTATCAGATTTTGACTTAAAATCTCCTATTGCTGCAGTTATAGCTTCCAATAGTATTTCCTTGAACACATCAGCAGATACCTGAGTTTCGTCGACCTAAAGAAAAAATAAATTCAAGTACTTTATATTATAATTCATTAAATACTTCAATTACTATGTGCTTACCAACAATTACCATTTCATTTAAAGAAAGGATCGCATCTTGAAATTTTCCATAATTTCCTTTAATTTTATCTAATTGTATAATACTCTTGAAATGTGAGCCTACAGTTGAAATTCCAAATCCTGCTATTCTATTACTACCTCTGATCGAGCAACCTAGAGAAAGAACTGCTTGAACTGCCTGCCAAAGAATGAAATACCATATTGATCCTTTTAAACATAGAAGAAATGAACTACAAAAAAACGATTACCAAAAAAAGTTTTTTACTTACTGCAATGCAATTTTCCAAAGTGAAATTGGTCATTGGATACCCTACGTCCACTAACAGATATTGCACCGGCTGATGCTTAAATGCCGATCTTGAGGATTCCAAATAACGATTCATTTTATGCAAAAGAATTTCTCTGTAAACAAATTATCATCATTGTCAATAAAAATGTCGAAACAAGATGTATTTTCGAAGTTTGTACATGATTAACAAAAGTTATTATACAGTGCGAATTAGGATTTTGGTTTATATCAGCCATTCGCAGAATTCCTCAATGTGCATTCAAATATCGCAGAATAAAACCGCCCATGAAATATCATGATATCATTTGTTAGTATAAATCGATGGTAGCGACACCAGGCAGGAAACCGTTCTATCGCCCAGGCTCTGAAGGAATTGTAGAATAAGTGTTACATACAATGAGAAATCTCAATAATCCTTTGCTATCCCACGTCCTATTGTATTCTTGATGAAACGGATTAATATTTAAGGATCGGCGTTTGTGTTCATTGCCGACTTTTTGTAAAATAGCCCCAGGTATGATTGCGTAGTGGTGAAGAATTTCCGTCTTTTCTCGAATGTCAATGAACAAGGTTCAACATGGCTGCTTGCTTCGAATCTGTTTATGTTGGTATTGTCTAATTCGACTTTTATGACCTTCCAGAAATGGAGCTAAGAGTGGGAAATAAATATAGGTTAGGACGGAAGATAGGTAGTGGATCTTTTGGAGATATTTACTTGGGTAAATATTAATATACTATCAATGAATTAGTTCTAGTTTATTGACTATGGTTTTCCCCATAACTTTGCATTCCCTCATGAGTGTGGTTCTATGACCCCTTCTTCTAATTTACCTTACTTTATGTTATAAAAGGCCAGTGAAATTTTACCCTTGTTGGGTTTAGTGAAGAAATTATTGGCTAACTGCCTGCCCGAACCACATATTTTTGTTGACAGCTACCTTAGCCGCTCGACAGTTCTCGTATTAATGACATTAAAATACAGATTTTAATGAAATTCTTGGTGATATATGACAAAGAATTTCACTGTTATTACATTTGTATAGCACATTCATATTTTTTATTATAAAAAAGCGATAATTGATCGCGGGGAGGAAGGTAGTCGTTCTCCAGGTTAATGAAATGTATTATTTCGAGCATTTAACTCTTCTGTTTATAGGCACGAATATTTCCACTGGGGAAGAGGTGGCCATTAAACTTGAATGCATTAAAACGAGGCATCCTCAACTTTATATGGAATCTAGGATATATAAAATTATGCAAGGAGGAGGTAAATATTTTGAAATAAGTTGGTTGTTTTATGAATTGGCCTATACTTTTAATGCTTTTCTGCTTCTTTAGTTGGAATTCCAATGATTAAGTGGTGTGGCTCGGAAGGAGATTACAACGTAATGGTAATGGAGCTACTCGGCCCCTCCCTGGAAGATTTATTCAATTTTTGCTCCCGCAGATTCTCCTTGAAAACAGTTTTATTACTTGCTGACCAGTTGGTACGTTTGAAATTAATTTCAAAGAAGGCAGGTGCTAGTTGGTCCTATGTTTCGTGTGTGCTGAGGCTAACAACCATTTTATAATTTTCGTTCTCAACAGATTAGTAGAATTGACTTCATCCATAGCAAGAACTTGATCCACCGAGATATTAAGCCTGATAATTTCTTGATGGGTCTAGGCAAGAAAGGTAACCTTGTGTACATCATAGACTTTGGTCTGGCAAAGAAATACAAGGATTTTAGGACTCATGTGCATATTCCCTATAGGGAGAACAAGAATCTTACTGGAACTGCTCGGTATGCCAGTATCAACACACATCTTGGGGTTGGTAAGTGACAATTGTGATTATGAACTACAAGTATCTAATATGCTTGGAGAGAACAGTAATGGCTTTTGCATTGTGAATTATTTAATACATGCTCTGTAGAATCTTTTTGGAGGTGTACTGCTTCAGTAATGTGTTTTTGCCATGCCTGCTTTCAAACATTTTAGGCTTGAATTTAGAGTATAATTACTTTTTTGAATTTATGCTCAGTTTATTAATGACATCAGTTGCCTCGGCCATCATGTTCCCTATATTTCTTTCTTTGCTTGCGAATTCTTTTTTTTCACTGATTGCGAGCAAGAAAGAATGTAGAATCTATTTCAATAAGAAGCCATGAAAAATTGCAGGAATCTATTTTGGTTAAAGTTTAGTCTGAAGATAATTCATTTTTGTGTTTTTAGTATACTTCCCCTAAAGATGTTTAGTTGAAGAGAATGATGAAGTTTCCTACTTGTAATTTATTGATGGCAAATTGTAACTGCCTGTGCAATTTATGTATTTTTTCATTCATTATACTTTCAATTCAAATGTTGAGTAGCCGCAGGCTTCCATTCTTCCTTATACAATGCCAGTTCTTCTCATCCTCTATTGGACCTTCTTTTCTTTAATGCACCATGTTTTGTTGGAAGAATAAATTCTTTGATTTCTGCATGGGACCTTCCTTTCATTTTCCCTTCTATTACGTTTTTGCAATTGTTCAAAGTGTGTCCAATCCTGCTTATCTTTCTTACTGTAATGCATTAGGGCTTTTTCGATGTGGCTCCATTTTACTTCTCTTTTCATATGTTTAATTTTAAATGCAAAAATAAGAGTGACAGCTAATGTCTTAACCAGAGTGGACATGAAAATGAAGTTTAAAAGTTATTGTGGGTCATGCCGACATTTGTGATATACCAGTGGGTCCTGTCATCCTTAGATTCATATGTGATATTTGAGAGGATCTTTTGGTAAAATGAAAAATGGTTTGTCCCTTGTGAGATAAGCATAAAATTTATGATTATTATACCGCCTCATGACACAAATTTTTCACTCCTATCCCATCTATGAGGCCTTTTATAGAATTTGTGTGCCGGGTCAAGCATGTTAAAGAATATGGTTCATTTTATGCAACTCCAACTTTAGTGTGCTTTGAAGACTTAATGCCATATTCAGAAACACTACTACAGTGGCCAATACCACTACATACGTCAACAGGCGTATGTAGGGAAGTGGATCCCTAAAAACTGTATTCACAGTCTCTATGTAGTGGTAGTGTTGATTTAATTAACCCTATTAGTGTACCCAGACAAGCACTTCACCCTACATAAATATGGCGACTGAAGTTTGTCTGCTTCATGCCTTGATGATGTGATTGATGTTATATTCCTCTTGATTTAAATTACTCTTTATTAAAGCATTCTGTTATACACAGAAACATAGCAGAAATGTTTTGATACCACCATGAAGGTTGTTAATAATAACTTTAAAGGTAAATTGTAATTGTCTAACATCTATCAATGCTTTATTATATAATTGATATTAAAATGTAATTTTCTAGAATTAAATGAAGTAATTTGGTACTTTTCCACAGAATTTATTGCTTATGACACATTTTGATGCATAAAAACATCATATATAATGTAATACATCGAAACGTAACATAAGCAATAAATTCTGTGGAAAGGTACCAAATTACTTCATTTAATTCCATTATGAAATTCCACAAATTATTGCCTGAATTCGTGAATTATATGTAATTTTCTAGTTAGATTCAGTGAAGTTAATTTGTGTTAATCCCTCACCGTTGTATTCAAAGGCCAGTAAAAGTATTCAACTGTTATTAATTATGTATGCTGTCTGTTTGCATTATTATGACTATTGTTTTTATTATGTCTATTATTTCAGGAGTTATATCTTTCTCGCTTGCTTATCAGAAATATAATTTGCCCTTAAGATTTTGCATACCTTCCTCAAACTTACCTTGTAGTCTGTATTATTAGGACAATGCATTCTTTGATTTCCATGTAAATGCTTTTGGTGTGAAGGTCAGACTATTGTGTTCAGAGGTTAAAATTAACATATCTAGCTGTTTCTATTAATTAATTATGACTCATTTGCAGTATTATGCCTGTTGTTTTCAACTGTTATACCTCTCTCTCTTGGTTATCAGAATTATAATATACTCATAAGATTATGTGTGCCTTCCACAAACGTTCCTTGTAGTCTGTATTCTCAGGACACAAGCTTTCATTCTGCTCTCTATTTGCTTTGTATCTACAGTTGAAGCACACTTTTAAATCTACATCTCATGGCAAATGTATCTATTTCAGAAGAAATCTCATAAAAATTGGACCTACTATTTAGTGTTAAGTTATAACATTGATCAGTTCTATTCAGTACATTTTTGTAAACAGTTCTAATGTGTCTCTAATGCTGAAAAGTAGGAACATAAAATTGAGTATGTGAAATCACTCCTTCCAAAGAAACAACTGTATAAGTATTCAGTGAACTTTCATATGTAATATAGTTCTCATGTAGTGGGTAATACCCATTTATCTTGTGAAAGACATCTCTCAGAAACCTTTTTATGCCCTCTCAATTAAAGTCTTGTAGTTTGCATTATAAGGTTAACACCACCAATGATTATTTTAGCTTACTTCTGAGCATGGAGTTATACAGAATAAACTAAGGCTTTATCATACAAAAATTGGAAGAACATCTAAATATAAACCTTATTGTTCTCGTTGAGAATGATAAAATATATTCTTTGTCAATGAAATTTCATCCCACTCGGAAAGGTTACACCTAGGTCTCCAGCAAGAGTTAACTTTTCCACTATCCTCCATTCCACATGGAAGCATAACTATTCTTTTCTTCCTGGTATTGGTTATCACTTGACAAATTCTAATATTAAAGTAACCTATTTCTGTATGGCAAATTCTCCAGTCTATTAAGGTCCTGCAACAAAGCACAATCACTTTCTATGGAAATGAATTGGTATATTTTTGCATTGTCTACATCCATAAGAACTTTTCAGTATAATAAAATCTCAGTTAGTTTATTTATAAAAACTAAAAACAATTGAGTCACTGAGAAACATGATGATTGTACTTACATTGAAGCTGTTGAAATACAAATCACAGTTCTTGAACAAAAACACTGGAGTTGAGCATTACATTTATTATTTTAACCCTTTGAGTGCTACAGATTTTTTTGGTGGGTACACCCAGAAATGCCATGGGTATTTTGTTAATTTTGTAGGTCTTTATTCAAAAAGTCATAATTTGTTTATTTATTTCTATTTTTACATAATTTCTTCTGCATTTGAAAGTGAATACTTCAATCCTAATTAAAATGATAAAACATTTGCAGTTTCTTTCTATGACACGCAATTGTTATAGATTAATTTTAAATTGACAAGATTGATTAATTTTATTTTTCACTTTTGAACAAAAAATCAAGAAAAAAAGTCAAATTAAAAAAATATTGATATATATATGTATAAAATATCATTATTTTTCTAGGAAATTATTATATATAAAATCAAGGAAATCGCAAGAATATTCAATAATTATTCAATTAAATTACAATGCTAATTGCATAAAACTCGGGGGAGATTATCAAAATTATTGGAGGTGAAACTTTTCCTAGACAAGAAAACAATGCATGTGAAAATGTTATGACTCACGTATCTGAATCATAATAACAAGAATTTAAGTTTGCTATTACTAAGAAAATATTAATAATTACATTAAAAATTATTGAAAACTTACACATAGTTGCATAGAAAACATTGACAATATTACAAACTTTCTTACAAGTCAAAAAACTAATTTTCACATTATTCACATATATGATGAGAGAGACAAATTCCATGGAGACCTTTGTCACATTTTACACAAACAGATCTATGGACAGGGCCACCGTTTTTCCTACTGCATGCAACACAAACTTTTTCCCTCCGCCCTGGCAGTTTCCTTATCCTGTATATTCCTTGCGATATCATATATGTATGCAGTCCTTGGAGTTGACTGACTGGGATTATTCTTTCTATGTAACCATTCACCCTCAATGC
>LYUA01000504.1:485710-499434 GCA_002093875.1 Calopteryx splendens | reverse complement strand
TTAAATTTAACCTTCTGAATGTAGTGGCTGGTTAATTAATATATTTTCGAAGTCATTCAAAAAAATGTTACACGGCAGAATATATGATAAAACAAATACTTTGGTATACCTGTCACTTTTTTCGAATTCTATGGAAACAATTGTTCACACACTAATAGGGTGTTTAAACTTAGTAGTGGAATTACTTAAAATGTGAGTGCATGAAGGAACCCAAAGGAACCATATTACCAAATGGGTGCAAATTATCTCTGCAAAATAAAGACTTACAGGTCATAGAGGACTCAATTGTTTCTTCGTGGATTAAGTTATAACCTCAATTCACGGTAGTTGTTAATTTAAAGAAATCAATCATTTTTTAAATTTGTTTCAAAAATGTCACACTACTTATTATACCAATGTTCAGCTGTCTGCTCAATCACGTGACATTTGTCTATCTACTCTTTGGCACGGGCATCTGGTGGACTGATCAGAAAATTCTCATACTGTTATTTACCGCCCATGAGTTTTGTCGATAACAGACCCCCTCAGCTGATAGACTATTGCTAGAGGCAACTCGAAGGGGTGAGTTCTAGGGCGTGAGAAATATTTCGCCCGAAATACGCATTAGCCCCCCAGTCTTCCTTTTGAAGGTGAAACTTCAATGAACTTTGACCTTGAGCCTAATAATGGCACAATGAAATATTTCGAACTTTTCTTCATTGCCTTTATCACCACTGAGGCTAATCGGTATCCAAGTAATTCTTTGCACCATAAAGCGGGACTAAGCAGTGGAAGTGAAGGTCAGTGGAATGCTGTTTCAGATTCTGAGATTTGTGTTTTTGGCTCTTGTTATGCTGCAAAGCATTGTGCGCAAACCAGATACAGTTTTATTGCTCGAGGAGGCCAACTCTGACTTCTCTCTTTTTAGGTCAGACAATGTCTTACCCAAGATTTGTGAAAATTAGGCAGTGTATACATTTCACAAACAACTCCAACTACAACCCTGAAACACATCCACACTCCATAAAATATGGCCGATTCACCAAAAGTTAGAAAAAAAAGTTAAAGGCATTGTACACTACCATGAGGGATGTTTCAAGTGATGAGGGCCTGTTGCTGTACAAGGGAAGGCTAGGATGGCGACAATCTATGCTGCTAAAAAGAGCTAAATTTGGAATAAAAATTTTTATTCTCTGTGATTCAAAGAGTGTTTGTGTGTGATCAAGTATCATTTACACTGGCAAGGCAACTTTGATGGACAAAGACTTTGACCATATGCCAATGTCCTCACAAGTGTTTTTCACATTGATGAAGCCTTGGTTTGACAAAGGCTATTGTTTGACAACAATTTTTATGTTGCCCAAGTTGGCTGATTTGCTAGTTCCCTGATCAGTTGACACATACGGTACCTTACAGACACTGTGAGGAAAACTCAAAGAGGAATACCAGCGGAATTGAAAAATAAAAAAATTGAAGAAGGGGGGAATGGTTGCTTTCTCAAATGGAAAAGTTATGCTGCTTCGATCGAAGAACAATAAAGAGGTGGCAATACTATCCACAGTGCAAACAACTCACTATAATATGTGGAAAAAAGGGGTAAAACAATAATGAAGCCAATGGTGATAGTCGATTATAATGATGCAATGGGCGGAGTAGACTGTGTTGATCAACATCTGGCAGATTGCTTGATTCCCAGAAAATGGGAAAAAAATATCACAAAAATTTTTTTTTTCATTTGCTAGAACTAGCCCTATAGAATTCTTTTGTCCTCTAACTAAAGAACGCTGGCACAAAACTGCACTTGGACTACAGGCTTGAGGCTATCGATCAAATAGTAGAGACCTACCAACCAAATATTGTATCCCCTAGAGCAGGCAGGCCACCCTCCCCACCCAGAAGTGTCTCTCCAACCAACCTCCACAACACAGTTCTTTTTGTGTTGCCGCAAACAAGATGCGAGAGGGAAAAAAATTTGCAAAGAAACAAGATATCATTGCCCCAATTGTGAAATATCTTTATATGTAACACCCTGTTTCTGCATTTATCATATAACTACAAACATTTAACAATCTCAAAAGTGCTTGTAAGTAAATATTATAGCAATAAGGTACATTTTGAGTGTTTTGAATACAGTTATAAATAATTTACATAATTTATTTTAATAATCAAGCAAAATCAAGGTATTTTTTAATAGTTAGTATCTAAAATTGACGAAATTATTAAAAGTTTAATAAAAATGAAATATGGCATTTAGTGCAAAAAGGTTTATATAATTATATCCCACCAAATATTAATATTACAAAATAAAATTATGTTTATAAGACCCACTACTGCAAAAAACAAGTCAGGGAAGTTGTTAATTTGACAAATACCCTAATAAATTTTTAACCATCTTTGAGGAAAAATAAAAATTGTATTTTTACTTTCATACTATTATTTCCAATTAATTTCCACAGCAAAAAAATACATTTTTTCAAGTTTTCTTCAAAAAATACCCTGCCAGATGGTTAAATATCAAACTAAAGAATGCCATGCTTTTATTTTCAGTTCTGTCATTCAAATGGCACCTCCCAACTTCCAAGTTGGAGGAAGTGGGCGCCGGGGAAGTGTATCCAAGGATGGGGGTGGAAGCATGAGGCACTCGAAGAAGTGAGATGCAGCCGGGTGCTCATTGGGAGGTCCATCATTTGGAGAGAAGCGCAGCTGTCGTCGTCCACTCTAAGCACTTCTCCAAACTTCCCTACAGCCTTCCCATAGCACCCGCTCGATCAAATCTAATACAGGAATTTGGGAATTTTCCCCCTAGTGTCGCAGTAATGGAAACACTTAAGGAATCTAAGACCTTGGCTGAGAAGGGGAAAGTTGAAAGTGAATGTGACTTGCCTCACCTATATCTGTGTGCTTCCAGCAGATATAGGATACAAAAATCTTGACAATTGGTTGGAGGATTTGAATATTATTTTCAAATATTGTGGTTTTATACTCTGATTTTTTGCAGACCCACTTCTTTTTTAAGTATGGGAAAGTCTCTCCTGAGGAGTGAATGAACAATAAATTCAGTTACACAAGCTTCTAAGGCAGTGTATGAAACTGAACCTTGACGATGAAATTGGTTTTTGAAAAGTGTACATAAGTGACCAATTCCACAGGTGATCCTTGTCTTCATTACGATATGAAGGAAGCTGCATAGCTATTCAAAATCTTTGGCTAGGTGGGCTATAAAGTGTTATTACTGAACTACTCTTCATTCCCCGTTTAACCCTCATACTCTCAGTATGAGGTGTTGGGTTGCAAACTGTGTGGTATATACAGCTGTTTACTAAATGCCTTTGCAACACTCATTTCTTACCTTCATTTTTCTTGGTATTGCGATTGTGCTTTCGCATTCTTGCTTGAGGTGGCTTTTGTGAGCCAGTATATACCAAGTGCTTGGGACTCAGTCCTGTCTTAGCCCACCTTTTGATAGCCAGCTGTGTGTATGTGCGAGATTCTCCAGGCTTCAGTGTAGTGTAATTGGGGCTTGTGTATTTGTTACTGCGTGGATGTGAAGTGTGTTTGCTGAAAGCCGTGTGTGTAATTGATACAGTGTTCTTCCTTGTTCATTCAATGTCTTGGGGGAAACTGGCGACTAGATTCTACTTGATGTTCCCCCATTTACTCTTCCCATGTCGCAGTGATGTGATTGCCTATTTCTGCCATGCCTTTTTAAATGATATTTTATATACATGTTTATTTTAAGAAGTCATCTTAACTCCTTTGTATCATCTTAATGCTAACTACTGGTGTCGCCTGTGAGATGTCAGCAGATTTTCTATTACCATAAAGTCTGAATTTGAAGTGGCAGTTATCATGATTTAAATATGTTCTGTCGCCAGTTTGTTATCGTGTTATAATTTTATTACAGTCTGTGATTTATTAGCCTTGTGACAATTATTCCCTTCCTAATCATGAAAATGTGTAAGAGAGTAAGGAAATGGTATTTGATTTACCGTCAAAGGTAATAGTGTTTAGTGCTATTCGTTGGATCTTGCTGGTATCTTAATGGGGAATTCACGATGGTTTAAAGAGGGGAGCTTTGATGATGAATTAACTCCCTTTTTTGTACAATGTGTCCCACAAATATAGTTGGGAATTTTTATATCATTTGTTGTTGTTAATGACTACATCCCAGTAATTTTTATTTGCAATTTAATCAGCCATTTCTCATAAACACCTCAACCCATTACTTGCATTATTACATAGTGGCATTCATGTCATCACAAAAGAGTGCCTTGCTAAGATTCTTAGCAGGCCAAAAAGCCACCATCTATGGGCACTGTTGCACCAGTAATCATGGCAGCTTTGTTGCTTAAGAGGAACAGGATGACATCAACCACCTCATGTACTTCTGGAAAAAAATTACAAACTAAGTGTTAGTATAAAATAAAAATTGTATTTTTATACTGGATTGGAAAATTGTAGGATCCATTTACAGATAACTTGCCAGTATCAGGCTTGTATGTAGATAGCACTGTACACAATATCCCTTGTCATTTTTAAGTCATTACCTGATAAAAGATTACATTTAATAAGGTTCTGTTCTTTTAATTTCAAAAATTTATTTTTTTACACTAGGAAATCCTGTGTGTGTTGTCACAGGCATTGAGGAATGTAAAGATATCTCAAGAGTTAAAGGTCTTAAAATTCCTCACTTTAAGCATAATGTGAAATAAATTTTGGTAGTTTTGTTTGAAATGAAAGCCAAATTGTCATGCCCTGCCAGGTAAGGAAGGTCCATGATTATTGCCATCCTTAATCTTAGACCATTCACAAAAATTTACTTGTATTAATGTATTACATTTTATATTCCCTTAAAAAATCTCTAACCTGCAAACCGGCCAAGAGGAATTTTGTTTAACATAGGATTGGCTTTTTCAGGTGTTGACCAGCCAATTTTTCCCATTGCTGTCATTACTACAGTTGGATTAACACAGTTAACTCTAATCTGAAATGTAATTGCAGAGTAGCACATTAATATGACAAGTAATACCATGCAATTTTTGGTGTGGTTAAAAATAATTATACCTGGAAAATATACTAAAGGGCTCTTGATATGGGTGTTAGGATATCTACATTATGGAACCATGTTGAAAAGAAAAAAATTGGTAGTTTCATTGATGTGAAAAGGTGATGAATAACAATGTTGGGCTGTTAAACTTCAGTTTTGTCATCACCATGAATAGTTTTTGGCAAGAGGGAGGGCTTGGGTACCCTCTTTTTCTTTCAGTAACATTTACTTTCTTATTGTGACAGCTTTGGCAAATCTAAAGGTTCTCTGAATATAAGTGTAGGACACAAAGCTCTTGTCTTAAGCACCCAGCTATTGTACCATATACCCTCAAATTCATATTGTGTTGTCTTGTCTACTCTGTGAAATGGGTATGTCGACCTTTTTTCATAACGGAACAGAGAATGTGAAAATAATGAAGTTTTGAAGGTAGACATATGTTTTTCCCACATAAGTTTGGAGGTGAATGTCTCCTTTGCACATGATGTTGTGAATGACTAGGGCACACTCATGAAAATTAGAGCTTACAATGGGGATATCTACAATCCACAGGCTTGATAGTTTAATTTATAAGGTTTTTGTAATGCTAGTTTGATATTATAAACCATAGGAATGATATTAAATCACAATAAGCTGAAGGTCAGTTTGGTAGATAAGGGTCGAGTTCACCCAGAACTAAGCCATACAGCATGTGAAAAGTCACTTATTGGGTTAGGGGACCCAGTTCCTTTCCCTATATCGCCTGTGACTTCCCAGGATATCCTGGCTCTTGGAAAATGGTACACAGCTAGGGTGAAGCAGAGCCCTCCAGCTAGTATCAGTGCTCTACCCACTGGACTACAGCACCCCTTTGGAATTATATGCCTACTTAATAATAGCCAATACAAACCTTATGTGATCCTAATTCCAAGGCCATAACTTTAGTCACCATATCAAGGGCTCCTTTGGTAGCACAATAAACTGCATGATCCTGCAATGCTGCTTGCGAAGCCTTCATTGATTAATGTGAGGGTAGAATTCATTAACTTATTTAGTATAAATAGGGAGACATCAATCGCATATTAAATATGCCAAGATTGGGTATTTCGTAAACACTACGATTAAATGTCGTAAGACCCATAAGGAACTTACTTGAGAAGAGATGTTGACAATCGATCCACCACTTTTTCTCTCGATCATTCCTCGGGAAATTATTTGGCTGACATTAATCACAGCTTTTACGTTAACATTAAAGGACCTGACATAAATAGCGATGTTGAAATGAGAAGTTACTCAGTCTTCTATTCTTGGAAAACTAAATATAATTTAAAGTTACCACCGATAGCCTCTCATATACCTGTCGATATTTTCTGGCTTGATGTCAATAAAAGGTTCCAGCAAAGCAACAGCTGCGTTATTGACAAGCAGGTCAATGTGCCCAATGGAGTGAAGAGAATTTCTGGTTTTCTCCCAGTCTTCAAGATCCACGCAAATTACTTCAATGCCTGGACATTCAGCGACCAACGAATCTAAATGTTCACGTGTCCTTGAAAGTGCGATTACTTTCGCGCCGCAAGTAGCTAGTTTCTTTGCAGTTTCTCTGCCTATGCCTGGAGAAATTATTCGAGTAACAATGAGTTTTCTTTTTAGAACAGAAATATTTATGCTGCATTTGCATTTCTCCACCTTGACCAGCTCCAGTGACCAATGCTCGTTTCCCGTTGAAATTCATTTCCATAATTGCAGCAGCAGTCGTCAAGGTCAACGGCACAATTACGCCAAAATCACTACTGGCCGCACTGGCCGGTTCAAAGTGCACGTCTGCTAACACCTCACAGCGTAAACACAGTAATTCGGTCGTATTTCGCAGCTCGTTTATTTCCATGATTTCCACTTTCGTTTCTCATCCTTGCCATTGCTTGTGATCTTTTGTGTTGTTCATGATGTTTATGTTCCTGTTGGCTTAGTATTATAATGGTAATGCGTATTTATTCTAAGTGTGTCTTCAAAAATTATCATTATAAGTGCCCGAGTGAGATTTAATGTGTATTTTACTAGTGAATTAATGTAGAAAGTGTCGGTATGGTTTTTAGGGAAAGGTATCTGACAGTTGGAATAGAAGGTAAATATACCATTAAAAATAAGCTATGTTGTTTTCGAATACTGCTTTATTAAACCTAATGGGATTACGTGACAATTTCTTCTCCAGATTCTATGGATCCGTTAATAAGAGATGGATGACAAATTGCTGGGAATGCCTCGGTATTCATTTGTGGAAGTGGGTGGACCCATTCGATCAGGATTCTTATTTCTCTTGCACCTTGCTTGGGAGTCGAGGTTTAGATTACCAGTCCTCCTTATCGTGGGACTAATGGTGTTGGATGTGCGAATGCAGCTTGAAATAGATTTTGATGCGGAATTAATTCAAGAAAGAAGGAACCAACTCGTTGGAAATATTGAAGATGGGGGAGACGACGATGATGGAGAGGACGATGATAGTGATGAAGATGAATTTGAACTAGATGGAGAGATTGATATCGACGATGACGGTGATTCAGAATCCATCGAAGATGAAGATTATACCAATTACACTTCAATGTCTGATAGCTATGAGGTTGGTCCTAACGAAGGAATTCTAGTTGTGAGATTTTGAAGAACTAGGGAATATACTGACAAATATTTTTTAATTAAAGAGCTTAAAAAATAAAGCCAAATGGTGTTTGTTGAGATAAGCGTTCCACTGCTAATCTTCCCGAAATTGACTGCACGAAGTGACAGAACACCCATGTATGCACGAAAATTCAGGTTAACATATGTGATAAAGATTATGAACATTAAATGTATATTGAATTCTATATTCTTAAACATGAGGGACTTCTTTCTCTCAGCCTAAGTTATTAATTGATTATTTGCTAAGTAATAAAAATCGCCTGAACATTTGGCACATGAAATAATTTATCTGTATAAGGAGAAGCAAAAATTGAAATTTACAAGTTGTACATTTATCCCATGAGTTCTGCATTTATATTATAATAAAAATGCAAAAAACATAAATTCAAAACGGGCAAAAGTACAATTAATTCAAATGTACAAAATCAAAGTCCTGCGGTATTCCATAATATACTGTGGAAGATTTTGATCTTGGAATTAATATTCAATGTGAAATTACTTGACCCGTTGAAGTTTCCAAGTATTACTTCACATCAGAGTCTATTGACTGCTTTAATTTATTTTAAAAACTACATTCCGCAACCTAAGGATGAACTTTTAAAAGGCAATGGTGGGGAAAATGATTTCCTATGGGAGAGGGAGTGTTTTAATTTTTAAATTATACGACATGTGGGGCTGTTTTTGTTAGTTACTATTATAAGAAAATAAGAGTGAAGGTAACTTTCTAGTGAAGTGGAAGTAATTTTCTAAGACTCGAAGATCCATTCACGTTTTGCAAATTGAAATATTGATATCTTATTTCACTTTTTGTGAAATAAAAGTTAATTATGATTTTTGTTGAATGTCAGGCTAGTTTTTCCATTAGTGAAATTTAAAAATTTATATTTGTTTTAAAGAAAGGTTTTTAGCCATTTTACTCAAAGTTAATAGGAATACAACCTGTATTGGTTACAAGAAAAATTAGTTGACTTTTAATTTTACTTAAAGTAAATAGGAAGACAAAAATTACTATTTATTGTGATAACTTGAAATAGTAGGTATTGTGGGAGGCAAGCTGAGTCCATGAGCCTTTTTTACTAAGGTGAGGAAATGGGAGTGGGTGAGACCACACAAAGTGTTTTAGGCTGGTGGGAGACAATGTAATACTTATAATAATATATAATAACGGATTCACAGCTTCAAATGCTGGCTCATGGTAAAACGCTGCAATTAATTCCTCTATACTTGGCATCCTACATGACCATCTCCTAAGTCCTTACCATTATCAAAATTGCACCCTCAGCTATGGAAACTAGTATTCTAACTGTTACAGTAATTTTGTCATCTTGGTGTGTTAGCATGCTAAATTTTAGTTATGTTAATACATATCACAATGAAATAGATTTTGGAATTATCTACATATAGTTTTTATAACATATAATTCCACAAATTACCTATTGGGCATACTCAGAAACATTATCTTTGTCACTTTTGATCAACCCATAAATTAAAAGGGTAGATGTATTTGTGACCTATTTAGAGGTGACTGCTGTATATGTCATAGAGTGACTAGATATTATTATGTTTTTGTTCGAGCATTTCATGCTAGCTCTTGGAAGATCTACCAAACTTGCTATACTGTTTAATGTTTTTGTGAGTTAAATGAATTTTACTCATGACTGAGGGAAAATACAATGTATCATGATGAAATTTATCAGTTCTATATTATAAATATTGGAAACCTGGTATTAGTTATGGGGGTGTAGGATGGCCTAAAACTCACTGAAAGCCTATAGCCATAGAATTTTGAGATCTGTAACCCAGTAAATTTTCATGTAGATGCAATAAATCTGTGGTCAGTAAACCTCACCTTTTCTCCTAGATTGCCTATTTGAAATACCTTAGGATGCACAAAGCATTATTCAGGGATGCCAACACCCTTCTTCTATCAGAAGCATTCACTTCACATTAAAAAAATGATTGTCATGACTTTTCGGGGTGGATGTATGACCTTGAATTTTTTGATGCCTTATGATCCTAAAGTGCCATTATTTTGAATGTTTCTTGGATTTAGGGTCATATGGCTCTTTCAATTCTCTAATCTTCCACATGACTTGAGTGACCTGACATTCCAGGTCCAAATCCTAAAATGATTGGCACATTTGGCTGATTTACTCTCTCAAGTTGTCCCTACCCAGAGATTTGAATGGGGAACTAGTTTACTTGGTGAAGATTTTATTTGAGTGGGTTCCATCATATTTGCTATGTACATCAATATAAGAGAAAAGAATTAGAGCTGCTCCTTGGGATAGTAGTGTGGTGGTTTTGTTTTGCCTTTCACATCACAGTGCAGCAGCCATTAAAGTCATTTCCACTATGCCTGCAGTGAAACGAGTTTTGCTGTACCAACCACTGTTCTCAAGTGCTGTTGGCTACCAAACTATCTGGCTTATTGTTTGGCAATTTCCACTCACCAAGCCATGACACCATGGTAGGATTGCATAGAATATTTAGGCAATCTTACCTAAAGATGAACTCCTATGCCCTTTCGAGTGCCACCAGTAATTACTAATTGTTGAATACACTCATACACACATGTATTTCACAGCTAACCTCTACTTAGATGTCCTAGCATCCACAGCCCAGTGGACTCTTATCATGAGGGTTGAGGGCTACAAGCTTTTAGCTCCCACGCCTTAATCATTGAAGGTGACAAGATTACAGGGTCATAATACACCTCCATTAAAACTTCCTCCATAATAAAAATTAATGTAAGTAATATTTCTTTCTTTTCATAAAATGTGCCAACTCTAGTAACTATCTGTTTTAATGCATCATCTACAGTAGTATTTTTCAATACTTCTAGATGAAAAACAAGAAATGCAAATATCTCTTTAAGGGTAAAGAAATATTCAGGTTCTAGTACAGAAGAAGAAATACAGATGAAGCATGTGGGCTGAGGGGTTGTCATATTTTGATTGACTGTCTTTTTTGGCTTTTTGAATGGGAATAAAAACCATTGTTGGTTAGTTCATATTATTTCATTGTTATTTTTACATCATGTGCTTATAAATTTGCTACAGCAAATATCCCATGAGATTTTATAATTTTTAATCCTAGTTTTGTGAGAAGTAATTCTTATTGGCATGGCACCACAATGAAAGGTTCAATTGGCAGTAAACTTTGTTATTAGTGATATCTATTCCATTATTATGAATAATTTTTTGCACTAAGTAATGCATTTCTTGTTTGAATATTTTTTAAATTAATATTTTTTTCTTTTGGTGATATAATGTGTTTTATTTTCCAAAGTATGTATCTAAACAATGCATAACAAAAATGAAAAGTAGAGTGATGACATTGATTTTCACTCTCATCATATGCTAATATATGTTCATTTAAAAATGCTTTTAGTGAATCTTAACCATTTCATAGTGTGGCTCACTTTTGCCAGCAAAATAGTTTCTTGCATCCCCAACTCACAAATCTTCATATTAGTTAAAATTCTTCAGACCTAGGGAGAGTGAGCAGAAGGTTTGACTAAGGATATGTTTATAATTACCACCAATGGCATACACCATCAGTAATGGTGTCTCTAACCCCAGCCATTGTCAAAACCAACCAAAATTGTATGAAGAGTTTTAAAATCTTGCATCATGAATGAATGATGTATATATTAGGGAACATACATATATGTATTGCTTGGGGTGTGGTAGTCCAGTGGGCAGAGCACTAAGCTACTAACTGAAAGACACTGGTTCGATTCCGGGTGATGCCTCTGGGCTCCCTGAACTTCACCCAAGCTGTTTACCATTTTTTGGGTAACAGGTCATCCTATGAAATCACAGGCGGTGCATGGAAAGGCACTGGCCACCCTACCCTGATGTGTTATTTTTCACACACCATTGGGCTTGGTACTGGGTGAGCTCTATTATCCCTCACCTTCTAAATGGACCTTCGGGTTGATTACTGTGTTAATATGCATTGGTCCATATGCCAACCAGTTATACTAAAGAAGGATTTCCTATTTAGTTAAAAAGTTGATTAACAATTAACTAGTTTTTGCTTTTTCATAAAGGATGGTGAGATATCTTAGCGATTATGTTGACAAGTTTATTAATTTGAGGGTTCTGAGTTTAATTCTGATTGATGCTTTTGAATAGCCCCAAACTTAACCTAACCCAAGCAATACCTTGGGTGCCAAAACCTATGGCAGAGGGAAATGAATTGGCCCCCTGCCTTGAATGTTCAAAATTCAAATGCTGTTGGGTTTAGTGGAGTCAGTAAATTTTATTCACTGCAAGCATGGTGTAAAATTTATAACCTCGTCAATTAAAAACATATAAGAGATAAATGTACAAATTTTTTCAGGTACAATAAAAATATATAGGTATTAGTGAAGAATTAAGTAGTTAATAATTTCTTGAGTGCTTTAAAATATGTAGTCCATTTGTGTGCACCTTTGAAACTTCTGTTTTAAAATCTATTTTTGTGCCACCTTATTGCCTCCAGGTTATTTTTACATATAGCAGACCTTGACGAATTATTCCCTTCATACTTATTTTTACTCTGTGATAATTTAAATTTATAGAATTTGAATGTATGACATTATAGTTATGAAAATCTGAATTATTTTTAAATATGTAATAATTATTATGAGTAAAACATGCTGTCTCTATAAATATATCAACTTGGGGTAGGCAAATACCATAATCTGAAAATAAGGGTCTACTAGGTGTCCCAAGGGATTCTTGCTTCATAATTCTTCAAATTTTCCTTTGAATCTTAAAACTTTTTGTATATGTGAGTATGGTTCTCAAAATGGGATTTCATGTGCTAAGATTCTTTGAAAATGTGTGAAACAGTTTAAGGGTCGGCATAGAAGAAAATATGCATTGACAAACAAGTAGTTATACTAATTTACCATTTTATCAATATGGTACTTCCAAGATAGTTAAGAATCAACCCAAGTTCCCTTAAATTTAGCATAACTCTCTTCTCTCACAGTAAAACCTTGTAAAATTACAATTTGCATATAACTTTAAGTAAGGTTAAATTTATGAGGGTTTGTGACTTATTTAAAAAAAATGACAAATTAGTGAGTTTCACCATGTCAGGACTGATGTGGTGGAACTTATAATAAAAGCCATTGTTGCAGTTTTCCACTTCAATAAATGCCTATATTTGACCAGATTTTATGTTTTTACACCATTCTCAATGCTGAAATTGATGTAAAAACATAACTGGCCAAATATAGGCATTTATTTAAGTGAAAAATTGCAATAATGACTTATAATAATATATTGGTTTTTAATCAAAGCATAAGCCTTTCAATTATTTCACAGATATTGCTTTTCCATATTGCTCATTGTGCCTTTTAAATATTAAGTTCATGTTATTTGCAGAAAGAATTAGCTCACTTTAGGGTGGCCTTAATGCCAAATTATTAATGAAGACAAGGAAAAAAACTCAAAATGGACCCCTATGGAACATCATGCTTAATAGGAGGCAAACAAGATTTGACAAGGTCAATTTCAATTAATTGTTACCTGTCAGTCAAATAAAATTTAAATCAGCAAGCAAATGATAATTAATCAGATCGAAAGCAGTTCTCAAGTCCAAAAGTAATCCAAAAAAATAATTTTTGCTATCTCTGGCATTCAAAATGTTGTTTACAAAAGGAAAAATTGTTTCATATTTGAATGCATTTTTCTGACACCATATTGATACTTGATGATAATGATAATTCGATTTCTGAAGACATTTTCCCCAGGACTGTGATATAGCCTTCATCCCTCATCATCCCTAGCTTCAATGTTGGAAATAAACTTTACCCCAGTAACTACAGTCTAATCTCGATAATCTCTATGCCCTGTAAAATCCTATGGCACATCATTCTCATCGTTGCCAACATCATGATACACTGAGACAGAAGGAATCATTTTACTTCCACATTACATTGGTAGATGAGACCACAACTGGAAGTTGAGAGAGATTGACTACCGAACAGAAGGAATCCTTTATAAGAGAAACACAGACACTTTGCAATTTTCCACTTAATAAAAATTTA
>LYUA01000504.1:446025-463405 GCA_002093875.1 Calopteryx splendens | reverse complement strand
CACACAAAAAATTGGCATTGATATCCGTGAGTCAACGTTCGCGATCTCTCCTTGTAAGATTCAAGAAACTATCCGTGAAACTGTTGGCCACTGCATCCCGGAATTCTCTCAAATGTGCAGAGAACAAAATAGCAATCGTAGTCGAGAACCCAAGGAAAAGTGGTGGAAAGAGCAGTGTGAGGATATGGAGTAATTTCAGAGAGAGTGAAAATTAGAAGCGCTATATAAGAAAGTAAGGGAATTGTCAGCTTTTATCAAAGAAAAACTATATCGTCCATACGACTTAAGACAAGAGTTACTAATGGAAGCGAAAAATTAAATAAAGACGGAAAGAGTAAGCAGGGGACTTTATGGTAAAGAGGGCAGCTAACTTAGACTTAGAAAGGGAATGCGATGTGGACGAGGATAGCTTTGGTCAAAGTACACCAGACAGCGAGATAGAAAAATCAGTACGGGAAATGAAGGCGAACAAAAGATGAGGATTATATAATGTTATCGCAGAATTAATAAAGAGTTAAGGGAAAATGGAATGGAATGATGAAAGTTTCTGTGCTTTTACGTTGATGTCATGAGGAATCTGGCCAGAACACACAATTACTTAGGTACATTTTGATCCCCTTACCGAAAAAGAATAAAGCGAACTTTTGGAGACTACGGCTTACTTTATCTTTATTTCCTTGTTTATTTTTCTTCACCTAGAGGAATGGTTTCTTATGATTTTGTATCTATTGTAAAATTTTACAAGAATCTTAAAAATTCACGCTTTTAAATAATCTGCGTTCTTTTGCATTTTTAAGAACGATATATAGAATGTGATTAAGGCGAATGGGTCTGCAAGATAATAAGAGGGGGCTTTCAGTGATTTCGTGAATGCATGCCTCAAAATTTGGTGTAATTTTCCTACTTTTCCTTTTTCGTGGGGAGTGTAACGAATGCAGCAAAATGGCGCTTTGTACCTTTTTACTGACCTATAAATGTATTTAAGATAAAACCTATTTTCCCAAGTATTTGGTGTACCCATATTACTGTTAAAATTATGCATATAAATACGACACCCTAAATGTACCCATATGATATAGAAAGCTAATAATGTGTTTCAATTTTGTCTGCACTCATTTTGTAATTTATTTTCCATCAATGAATGAAATTGTTATATATAAATTTCATGTTTGCCTTCCATGTGTGTTGCATGTTGTTAATTAACTCCTCCTTGCCATTGCCACCCGGCTTAATATTGGTAATTAAATAAATAATCATGCTATTGTTTACGCACTATTGCTGATTTTAAATGCAAATCGAATACACTTCCTAAGGTAGTTAATTATATTATTTGTGTAACACGCGATTTTGTAGGTATATTGTCAAACGGAATTGTTGCTGGGTTGATTTAGCTAGTTAAATTTGTGTGAACTCAATTAGAAAATAAAGGCAGTCTAATTTAATCAGGTGACTTTATTATTTCTTTTCGTTTGGTCATGCGTATTTTAAGCGCGGAATACTCTTTGTTGGGAAACTATTGGTCATCTGTGAAATTAGTATGGTTTCACCTCCTGCGATTGGAGAGAACGAAGAAGCCAAGAAATTTTCTCACCAGTTAATTGCTTTTCTGTTAGGTTCCCCATTGTAGTGGCTTCTTCCCAGTTCATTTGGGAGTGCTTATAAAGGCTGTGCTCCCCGCCCAAGTCTTTGTTTTCTCGAAAATTTTACTGCTGTCACTTGCTTGGCCGAGTTGGTACTGGGAAAGCAAGTGTGTAAGTAGACCTACTGGTGCAGCAAGTGTCGCCCGCTAAGTACTTTTAGTTAAGTTTGTTTCATCTCCGCATATATTAGTAGGAAGATTAGGTTGGATTAGGTATTCTGGTTGTTTCTATAGTTGAGTTGCCATGGGAGTAGCTAAGACCGGCGTTGGTTTATCGTCTGTTTCTGGGGAGTCGGAAAGCGATCCTTTCTTCTAGACGCCTAAATGCCTAAATACTTAATGTATTTACTGTTTAAAGCCGTGATTTGAATCTTGTTTCAAGCGCTTTAGCTCTTATTACTTTTCAATGAGCGAGAAACCTAAAATAAATTAAGTAGTTTCTAACTTTAGTTTCTATTTTCTTCACTTGAGCTCACCGAGGATAAGAATTTTTTAAAGTAGATGTACTATTGAACTAGACTTTTAGGAGGAAGTAGATGTAATTGATGATTTTTATAGGTATTTTGAATTATTGGGCTCGAATCCAAAATCCTGTCTCAGACATGAAAGTTGTTTTGGAATTATTGGATGATCCGTGCGTGCGTGTTCATCGTGCGAAGTGATCCGAACCTTCAAGAGTGGCCGAAACAATTTCCACGACTTGAATATTCTTCCGTGACTCTTCGGTTGAAGTTATATATGTTCAAGATGCAGTATCTCAACCGTCAAATGACGTAATGTAAGGCGCGTTCAGTACCTTCAGAGAAACTTGATTTTACCGAGAAACTGTAGAAATGAATTATTCCTTTTCATATGAATTGTAGTTGGCCCATCGTTTATTAGTCACACCCTGGCGTGGAGAATATTTGACATCAAATCAGTCTATTATCAGAAATTAAAAGAACAGCTCTGTATAGAATGGATGATTTCGTTACTACATAAGGAACAATTTAGGGGAAATCGTGTCTGTTCCGCTCAAAAGAATACGCTTAGTTATGCCCACAGTCCGAGGAAAAAATATTATTTGCTTGCCTGGTCGTTTTCTCCGTTAAATCTGCTCTCTCTCCCTTGCAGTACGCAGTAAGAATCGAAGAACTAAATGAGAGAGACATCTTTATTCGAGGCAGTGGCCGAGACTTCCGCTCAGTGGTCAACGCCTGGCAAGGTTCACTTTTTTCGCATCGCATGGCGCTCAGTTTTCCTCCCCTAGTGAAATCTTTTGAAGATCGGCGCTTCAAGATTTTCCTCTCGTCGTCCTCCCAATAATGTTAGCTGTGAAAGAAGTACTTAATGTTGCATCCTTAGGGTGCATGGAAGGAGTGTAGGGCTACATCCTCTCGGGCGAGGAAATATGGACTATTGCCCTCCGTGTTGTTGAATTTACCTCCCTTCCGCTTTTGCTGTTTGTACTGAGTCCAAAAATCATTCTGCCTACTTTGTCATCCACATAAAGGTATATGCTCGAAGTAATTTTCTGGGAATGGTTCGTTGCCAAATCTCACCGTGCGATTATTTCGCACGTATTTCCCTTGGTCCCATAATTTTACTTACTCCTTTTCTCCCTCGTTATAAATTGTGCTTCACTGCCAGGAAGGAGAATTGAAACTAATCTTCTCTCTGCTTTAGCAGGGCTAGAATGCGCACACCGTTTCCTCCGCCTCTCCCGTTGCCCCTCTTTTGGGTCGGGTTAGCTGTAATGGCGGTCACGGCCGGGGCTCAGATCCCGGAGGGCATGCTGATGGAGGAGTCTATTGTCGCTCCTCCTCCGGAGACACCGCGGCAGCTCCAGACGTCGTCAGCAAGTCGGGTACTTATAAATGCAGAATAAGACTTCCTTCTCACTTCCTTCCATCCTTTCTTGACTGTCGCAGATGTTTTTTCTGGAATTGCTCTAGCAGGTGCATGTGTCTCTCAGTTTTCTGCCAACCATTGGCGTGTGCATGCTTTTATTAGTTTTGTTAAGTTCCTATAGAGTTAAAAATTGAGATGAAAACGTTGCCACACCTAATCCTTAGCATAGCATGCATAAACCCCTTGTGCTGTGCTTATATTTTATATTTTTTGAAACTTTTAGTTTTTTGAGTATCCATAAAAAATTGAAATAAATACAAAACCTGCGCCTGAATTTTCTGACTTATTTCATTTTAAAAATGCTAAGAATATTAAAAGAAAACTTGTAAATGGTTGGGGTGGGACTCTTGTTCAAGAGGTGATTGGTTCGTAGTTGAAATTGGATTTTTTCTTTGGAGCCATAGTTCTTTAATGCTTTTTTTTGAACTCACATCGTACGGATAATTTTCCGGTGGCATGGCCACCGAAGGTTTACATGCCTGCAATATATAAAATTAATGCCAAACTTACAACTCCTTTTCATGGGACACATTTTGTATTCGGTCCTTTCAGCACGACGGGCATTCTATGAACGCGATGGATGTTGACGAGGAGGAGAATCAGCTAATCGGTGAAGAAGAGGGCTCGACATGTTACATGGAAATACAAGTGGTAAGATTAATACTCGTCAACTGGATAATTTTATCTTGAATTTGATTGCTTTTGGTCAGTTATGCCAATCAAGGGAGAGGTTCAACTTGTCAATCAGGAAATGTTGAAAATTACTCCAAATCTTAAAAAATTGCAAAAAAATGATTTTAAATTAAGCCAGGATTAAAATAAGTAATTTTAAATGGCCGCCAGGAAACGCGTTTTTAGTTTCATAATACTAAGGTGCGCGGGACAACTTAACAATTCAAATCCCAGCGACACTCGCGTGCAGTTGTGGGAGTTGTTAGTCTGCATTTACATGGCGCGAGTCGATCGTTCGTGTAATGTCTCTAAAAATCCCAACTTTTCCATTTTCTAGCTTTGATACGTGGAGTTAAATCTGACTGCGTATAGTAGGTAGTGTAGGTGTAATATAGTAAGCAGTGGAAGTACACAAAAGATGGTTTTAGTGTTATATGCTGATCAAGCTTTTCATTTTATTAGTAAACTATTTTAACCTCTGAATTATTAGTTTGTGGTAAATAGCGAGATGAAATAGTAGCCTAATAATGTTTATTTAGTGGTGTAGTAGCCCAAATGGATGCAGCGTTTGGCTACTGCCCAGGTTTGTCCCAAGGGATTCTGGGGAACTTTAAAATTAGTTTAACAATTAGTTAGTAACCGAATGGTGGCACAGAGAATGGAACTGACCTCACCACCCGGGATGTGTGGAGTTCCCTTACCTTAGGGCTTAATTCACTCGCCTGAGGATGAGCTCTACCTTCACCCATAAATAACTTTTGGGTTGATGACTGTATTTTTAACAGCATTGCCAGCCATTATTTGCTTCATGTGCTTGCGTAAATGTTTACCACCGCAAAAGTATCATTATTTTTTTCTTGTAGCTCATATTGCCACATTAGTAAGTGGACTTTTATCTGGACATGCTACTTGGGTCTTAAATGCCTGTCGTCTTAATTTTGATGCGGAATTTCACTGAAATCTCTTAAATGTATGTGGTTATTTAACGCGTTATATTAGATACATATGCGAAAAATTCACTGCAAAAATCATTCGCCAGAACCGGTATTCGAATCCGGATCCCTCGATTTCCTGCCGAGTGCTTTAGCCGGTTAAGCTTCTCAGGAATTCTCTTACACTGTGAATTTTTGAGAGCTTTGAACGGAACAAGATATTCTTACTAATTGCTGTGCATACAATGTCGCGAAGTCATCGTCATCGTGCGCAAAGCGCTACAGGCTATAGCAACATTCAAGCACTCAAGGAGTTCAACCTTTTTCAAAGAAACTGAAAGTAACTTGAGCGGAGTCACTCGCAGCTGTGCATACATATGTGAAAAATTCACAATGTAAAAATCATTCGTGCATGATTTTTGCATTGTGAATTTTATCGCATATGTATTCGCAGCTGCGAGTGACTCCGGTAAAGTTACTTTCAGTTTCTATTTGCTTTATACTGTTGGAAATTGATTTGGTCAGCAAAGCACATTAATTTCTTCGAATTTGTGGACTCCCTATTTTTAACAACTAGCATAAAGTAGCAAATTAAATTATCAAATTTAACTTTAAATTAATATCTGTTGATGTGGTTATCGTATTACCTCAATGAAGACATGCATGTTAAATCAGCAGCGTTATTTCCTAATTTCTAACCACATGGTATCATTTCACATGGAAATTCAAAAGGTATTTCACCTGGCATTTTTCATGGCAATATTTAAAGAAGAAAAAATATTCCCTATTCATGCTGATTAATTGCCTTCGAAATTCCCTAAAAAAATTTATATTTCATGGTGTTATCCGGTAAAATAAAGGAATGCTAGTGTTTGAATTTCCTCTTAAATAAATACTCTCTTCCCTTGAAATCTAAGATATCTATTTGCACTTGTTATATCAGCGAGAATTTTAAGCTGGGGAGCATGCAGTTCTTCTTCAGTATATCTTCACATTGTCACCAATCTTCTTTTATTTAGATATTAATAACTTTGGTACATTCGATAGTGATGAATGAAATACTTTGCGAAACGATATTTATTTTACAAATATTTTTATAGAACTAAATACTACTAGCTATGAATCACTCGATTTGAGGTGGAGATATATGTTAAAAACTTAGAATGAATTAAAATGTTTCCTAAGGATGATTTTTCGAGAAAAATATGCACAACAAAATAAAGAACGATGTTTCTTGAACTTTTAAAATTTATATTTTGTTCCAAGTGTTGACAGAAAAGAAGATAAAATAGATGAACCAGGGTAAATTATCTTTTCAGCTTATTTAGTATAAAAGTTCATTATGCTAAGATTTATAGTTTGAGTTGCCATGCTCACCAAATTCCAATTGCATACGTACACACAAGTGACAGATATCAGCGAGGAAATGGCCAAAACGTACTCAGGGCATCTCTTTTGAAAAACATAATTCAGTTTGACGCGAATATTATCTACTTTCCTATTAGTGAGTTGCGATAAAGTAAAAGGGAGAAACAACATAAAAATCATTGTATATCTATTCATAGTGTCTCATGGGTACTTTTAATCTATGCGTTATGAATTAGGATTATGAATTAATCCAATCGTTTTACGTTTTCCGTGGAATAAAAGAAAGATTATTGACATATGCATCTCCAGCTTACGTACCATACTTACGAGCGGTCGGATCGGTAAACATTTCATATTAAAATGCTGGGGAAATTCAGGAAAATGCATCCATCGGGTAAGTAGGGAAAATCGAGTTTGAAATAAAAGCTGATTACAACCTGTGTTCTGAAGGATCAGTGAGAGCTTAATCCAGGAGTAAGGAGAAACGTGAAAGGTATTGTGTGTTAACTGTTATTTATCTGGTGTGGCATTGGCTTTTCTAAGTCAAAGTGTTTGGCATTGTAAACCTCATAGCATTTTATACATATTTAAAAAGCGTTTTTGTAGATATTTATTTTTTATTTTTAAAACTTAAGATGAGCCATCAGCAAGTAAGAATAATGAAAGGTTAATTCAGAATAAACTGCAATTCCACATAAAACGATTCTTTATTAACACGACCAGGTTTCGCCCTCATCGCCATCTTCAGGTGAAAATGCTGTATTACGGCGAAATCCGGTCGTGTTAATAAAAAATCTTTTTATGTGAAAATGCAGTGTATCCTGACTTAACCTTTCATGATGGAATAATTCCAACAAGTCAAGGCTGAAACGATTTCTTATATTAAAGTAAGAAGGAAATTATTTCATTGCATCTTATTTATTTTGTACTTCCATAATTGCAAAACAGCACATATATAGTTTTAAAATATGCTCTATTAAGTTGTATTAGTTTTAAGAAAAAACATGCCGAGGTTACCCAAAATGGTAACATCAATTAAAAGGATTGTTTGGAAAATTCAGAGAACCATTATTAAAAAGTATATTTCGAAACTTCACTTATGATGCACAATTCGTGTTTGAAAGTAGCTAAACTTTCATAATGAGTAACTGTGAAAACTGTGTAAAGAAAAATACGTTTATATTCAATAGCATTGGTGGTGAATGCTGTGATTTTCTTTCTCTGCATTCAGTTGTATATTTTAAACATTAAACTGACTAATGTTGTTATAAACATTAGAAGTATGGGTAATCGATATGTGGAAATATCGGTAGGGATTTTTCTTATTGCTTATGAAGTGCACAGGTAAAATTCTTAAATATATGTTCTTAAAAATGTTTTCTCTTAATTTCACAATTGTTTTTATCTTTTTACGTTCTCACTTAACATACCGCACGCAATTTCTTTAACCCCTTAATATGGGACAGCATGTACAGCATTACTATGAATGAAAAAAATCGCCATTCTTTAATTGATCATTGTATTTTTGTTTAATTATTTGCCTACGCCATAGCATTTTTATCGCTTTTCGGCTAATTTTAATTATTTATCTATTGTTTTTTTTTTTAATTTAACGCAGTAAATATAAATCTGGTTGGATAGGATTTTTGTGTAAATTTGGTAATATGATTAAAGTCCTACGTACCAATTAGAATTGAATAGTCCTCTACGTTTTCATTGATCGAGGTCCCTTCGATTCCTCAACCGCACTGTAAATTAAGAAATTTCACCTCGCGACCTGGAGAATTGGCATTGTGGAATATCTTCGGTGTGTTCTAAGGAAATTGGTCTCAATTCGCTTCCGAATGTTTTTCAGACTCGTCGCATTCCTGGTCGCTGCGTGAGCCTCGGCAGATCGAGGGGGTGTGTAGCCGGGGTGTACCTTCATCCTTTCCATCACGAGTGCCAATGATTCTTGTGTTAAGCCTAGAATCAACCGACCACTAACTCATCGCCATTTCTCGTTTTCGTGGATGTGTGCGGAACAGTTTCACAAAACGTCCATTCGTTCAAAAACACGCTTAAGCTGTCTTCAAACTTCACCTGATGTTACGAAGACGTCAAATCCAAAACAGACTGAAGTATATTGTAATCTTCAAACTTTTCTTTAATGCAAAAAAAATATCGTCATCAAAATATGAATTCCTCAGGATCAAATGTTCCATGCATTGTATGTGTTTCCATTCATGTGGTGTGTACAAAACTCCAATAAAACTCTTTTAAGTGTTTTCTTTCTGAAAGTGTTTTGTCTGAAAGTCTACCGATAAAAATCGACTTGAAATTTGCAGTAAAATGGAACTCAATGATGGTTGCTTCTTAAGAAATGAAATGTATCTGACGCTCCTCTTCCTCAATAGTCAAAATTGTGTAGGGGCGTTCATTTTTTAACTACGTTTACGGAAGGATAAATTAGTTCCATAAGTCGAATTAAAGAGAAAGTGTTTTGGTAAAATATCATTGCTCTACCCAGTGAGGTCACGGTCTTGTCATATGGTGAAAACTGTCTTTCTTCTGAAAAAGCACTAACATAATCGTGGATATAAACGCTCCTCTAATTTCTCTTTGAAATAAATGGATTGACGTATCTCCTCGGGTAGTTCTGAGATGCGGGTTGAAATTCAGGGTCATTTTTTCGTGACCAACCCCTAATTGAATAATTTACGGTGACTTAAATATGTAATCAGTAGTTTTCGTTATGTGGGTCACGATTCGGAGCTCATTAAGTGAGACATTTTCATTGCTCTTCTTTTGATATGATGAACTTGGTTGTGGTATATTTTACACGTTGCGACAGAATATAATGTTTTACTCTCACCTGTGATTTGATGTCCATAATGTCAAAATTCGCTCTCGCTGAGCAAGTATTCACTACTATTATAGTGTGTGCAGTGACGTGGTGAGTCGGCGATAGAGCCACGGTAAATCCGAAGGTAATGAAGCAAAAGTAAACTCAATTCTTCATTTGAAAATAAAGATCCCCCACAACTACCGTAATTATCTGATTTTTCGCGAGTAACTGGGGTTCCTGTGAATCGGTGGGCGGTTTTAATTTTTTGTTTCACACATTTTTCTAAATAATTAAAAATCTTCCTGTGCACTCCTGGGATGAAATGTAAACAGCGACGCGATTGGACTTCAAAGTAACCAACATTAAGTGTCAGCATAATTTATTAATTGACTAATAAGACTTTGGTCTCCATTTTTTCCTAAAGAGTTATGAAAGAAGTCATAATCTGGGCTGAAAATTTCATGATCATGATTTTACTACTCGAAGCCATGGAACTTACTGCACGTATTAGCAGACTACGAGGTGCTACCCGAAGTTTTCGAGAATATGAATATTCCGCCCAAACCAGTAGCTGTACGAAGTTTTGCCGTTAGTTCCCACTTGGTATATATTTTAGGTGCCAGTCTGCCGAACGGCATCTTCGTGAGTGCATGAGTTTATCATTTTTTCTTGTTCCCATTAAACCATGTTCTTCTCTGTCTGCAACTGCTCGCTTTCCACGAAGGTGTTCTTTCTCATTGGGGGACGGGAAAAATTCACACGAGACTAGATCTGGAGTATAGAGGGCATGAGGAACACACATTATATGTATTCAGTATAATTCGTGATATATTCCTCCTGTACGTGAACGTCCCGCTGTTCGGGTATGGGCAGTCTCAGCACCCACCGCGCACCAACACGCCTCATGTTCAATTTTTCTGTTACCAACGTGTGGGTGGCACCCGATGAAGTTTTCAATTCTTCTAACAGTGCTCTTAATTTTATTCGACGATTTTATCTCGCAATGGTAGTAGCAGTGTTAATGTTTACTTGCGTAAGAGCAGTGGCTGGTGCTCCGGGTGGTCCACCTTCCTTTGAAATTAATTGTCTCCCCTCCTTAAACATTTGAACTATCCTCTAGCAGTTCTCTAGGGAAGAGCAGAGTCTCCATAAGCCTCCTCCAGAATTAAATAGGCCTCGGGTGAAGATTTGTTCGGGCGAGAGCAAAATTTCAATGCAGCGTTTTGCCTTCATCCTCCATGGTTGCCGTAGATGAACCTAACATAATGTAAACCTTTTTACGTTTGCTGCTGGCGCAATACGGGCGTCATATCATTGAAACTTGTCACACATATGCATTACTTATTAAGCTTACAATATAACATAAAATTATAATTTTGGATAGTAAAATATGGCTACTCCTCATTTAACATTCCTCGTATAATCGGCCTCGTGGGAAAATGTTTAACCCTGATCCAGAAAGATCCTTATCATTTATTACTCATAATTTTGGCATCCTTTTCCATTTCTTTTTATTAAAATATTGTTGATAATTAATATTTTATCCAAAGATCCCTAGTAGAAGTATTTATTCCGAGAGACGAGCGACTATTGACGTCATTTTTACCATTAGTTATGGGTGAGTAATTTGGTGGAGGTTGGATTTTCAGGGATGGGTGGACCGTATTAACCTGTTCCCCACCCCAAAATCCATATCTCAGGATATACATTGCATAAGATATTGATACTGCATTGATTATTATTAATGGTAATCTACCGGCTAGGTAAGGTTTCTGATGGACATAGGACCTTAAGCCTAAAATAGCCCTTTCTTCATTTCCGCATATTTCTGCCACTCTTCATTCCACCCAATATGCCTAATCTTTCCCTCCCTCTATCTCGTTTACCCTCTATTCTCACTGTCTTACTGCAATGATATCCCAGTCAAAAGTAAGAGTACTTCCATACAGAAAATTTAATTTGATGTGCTTGATTGTGAATCCGGTTTTCGTATTCCATGAAATTCAATATTATGGCAAAACATTACTTCATATAAGAAAGAGTTTCGACGAAAATGGGTGCCATCTTGAAACATGACAATAATAAATCGGAAATGGATACTTTTTTAGGCAGTTCGGAGCGATGGAATCTTTTTGTTTACATATTTTTACTTCTTACTTTTTACTCTTTTTATTATTATTTCCCCTTACAATTAAACGTTTTCACGATAAATTATAAATGAATAATGTTTGCATTGCAATAATCGTCGTTTCAAAAGATTTGAATTGGGTGAAGGAAAAACATGTTAAGTAACGTCGCCTGTTGCTTGCAAAAGTTTAATAGAATGCTCGTGAAACAATCTGTAAAACATTTGTAAAAAAATCACGGTTATGATGAATTATTTTCATCATCCAGCACCAGGTGCGTGACCAGGGATTGCCCGGGTGTGATTCGGGATTCTCACTGCGAGTCGTGTGCCCTCACTTTAAATATTTACAGTTAAACAAATATCAAGGAAAAATGACAGCTCTTGATGGGAACTTGCTACTAATAAATAACTGGGTCAAGTGTGAATTCTGGTTGAAAGTTTAGTTTTCAACTCGAAGAGATTCTGCCTCATATTCATGCAGTATTTTAAATTAATTTGCCATTCAGACGAATTGAGTGAATGCAAACCTAGTGCGCTTGCCCTCCATAACACAGTGCCTCCTTGTCACTGTATAGGCATATAAATGATTTACTTTTAATGGGATGCATATTCTTTATTTTTTGCAGAAATCTGACCATCATGTCTGAAAAATATGTGAAATATGTAAACCACTAGCTGTTCTCAAGTTATAAATTTTCGTTGATGGTGTCAACGTTCCTGAGTAAACGGGGTTCTTGTCGCCTAAGAAACTGATTACACTCGGGTTTTGTTTTTTCTTAATATTTGTTCGGTTGGAAAGGGTTTGTTAAAGTTTCCATGTTGCACAGGTTTCTTCATTTTTATAGATATTTTTTCACATCTTTTTCATATTTATTATTGTGAGTACATTGAATAACAATTGAATTTTAAGCGCAGTGATTCTTAATCATATGGCGGCCGGTTTAGTTAAGTAGGTAACGTGCCTGCCTAGTTACGGGTTCGATGCCCTTCTCGGTCAATGGCATTGAGTAAACTGGTGGTCGGGCTCCTAGGAATTCTGATGTCACTCCAAAAGTAACTTATTTAGATTCTATGTATACAAGGCCCACAAGAGATACCTGAAGAGCAAAAAAAACTATGCACTATAATAGATGACATTTTTCGTTATTAGTTTCTTTTTTGCAATTAAATGCCGAAAATTTAATGCTAAAGCTATCTCTTTGTTTGAACATATATACATAGCCATTTTTTTCTTAATTTATGTGATTTTCTAGGTTTTATTTATCCTCAGCAACACAGACGAACTAATTGGTTTGGGTTGTCTGAGCTTTTATTAGAGTGGAATCGGCTTTTTAGATTTATTCCTGTGCGTGACTTGCGTGGTGTGCTTATTGAGACAGATTGTCGGAGCAAGTGTTCTCTGTGTGAATTTCTAGTCTCGGTCGAACCGACGGAAAATTCATTTGTGGTAACTCTTCCCTTTTTACGCAATTTATCAGAAAGTCAGTTTGTTTACGTGTTTCCAATACAATGTTTGTTTACGTGGATCGCAATAAGTGCCTCACGCCCCTGTTAAAAATTACCTCAATTCCCTTGCTACGCTAAATCGCGTGATTTGATTCCCTCGATTCGTTTCAGCAATTTATCTTCCAGATACGGTCCTATAAAACCTAGACGAAGTGCTGCCTTGGTTCTCATTCTGGGTAGTCTCGCTGTTACCTCTAGAATGAGGTTTTACTCAGGGATATTGGTTTTGGTAGCAGTGCTTTCTTGGGATATAACTACGGGGAGGGTACCATCCACAGAGCTCCTTTTAGAAAAGTCGCTGACGTCTTTGGAAAGGCTTTTAGTTTTCTTTCATTCCAGGGTCAACCAAATGAGCCTTGATTCAGCCTTGGGGGTTGCTATTGCCAATGGTTTGTGCTTTTAGAGTATTTTATTGGTACTTATAGCATTGGAAATGAGCTTACTGCAAAAAAATCCGAAGTAATGAGTGAAGACGACGTCAGATTCAAGAATAACAACCCTTACCCCTAGATGTACATTAGGTTCATGAATTATCGGCCAAAAAACGTTTTCCAGAAATTAGCCATCAGAAACATGAGGCAACGTGCATTGACCGAAATTGCTCCTTCACTATGTCAAGCCCAGCACTTTGATTTTTTACGCTCTTCACAAATAGTTATTACGTTGACGTCCAACACATGGTAGCGTTCGGCATTGGGGTATCAGGAAAGGAATTTTATATAGGACTACCCCTGGGTTTTCACGTTTCCGTAGTTTTTCATAGTATGTAATAGAGTCAATAAATCTCTGTCTTGTGAAACTTTGCGGTATTCCATTTTCACAAGGATTTATTTAACACAAACTTTTATATGCGCAACAAATTTTTGAAGTATGTAAAAATTTGTGTTAAATAAATCCTTCTGTAATAGAGGTTCCAAAAAGTAACTTTTTCCGTGGGGTTGTTGGCATGGGAATGGTTTAAAAATCTTTATTTCACAATTTCGTGATATAATCTTATGCTTGTTCCTAGGGGAGCGCAATGTGTTTGTTCATTACCATATCGTACTTAATTGTACCGGACCGTGCTTAATGATAACTATCATTTGTAAGGAAGGTTCATGGAGCCACTTTCTGAAAGTTCCGGCCATTCCAATGGAATATTTGTAGCTCATAATATCTACAACTAAAGTTTTTATGGTTTGACTAAATTTCTATGAACTTTGTTTTTTCTGTGGTTTTATTCAGCATTCTAATCATTTCTGTTTTTTGTGTTAATTTTTTAGGCCAAATATCTTCAGTTATCCGTGGTTCCAGCGACAGCTCTTTGTCTCCTCCGAAGTCCCTCCTTAAAAAGTTATTGAACTTGAAATATCTTTGTTCCAATATCTTGTCACTCACGCGGAAAAGTTTACTCCAAAATAATCAAGTCGGCTTTGTAGGTAAGTTTAAATTTTCCTTACTCTTGGGTTGTAGATTATTGTGATAACCCTCCTTCATCGAAAATATGAATTTTTCCATCCATGTAATAATTTAATTTCGGAGCAAATAAATTGAATAACTTATTTGTATGAATAAAAATATATGTACCTCAGTTTGTGTAATAAAGTATAAACGTTCCCTAATTCCAAGTAGTACTGGGCTATTTCCCGTAGCTGGTAGTGAACTTTCCTCCTAAACTATTAGTCACACTTTTCATATCCTGTAATGTTAATTGATTTACCGTCGNNNACTATTAGTCACACTTTTCATATCCTGTAATGTTAATTGATTTACCGTCGAATAATCTTTTCACAAAAGGAAATTAATGATATATTACGAAATGACCCCTGCTAAGGGGGCGTTCATTTGCAATCCTTAGACGGCCATAAATTTCAATGAAAGTTTAAATAAAGTTACTGGAGTCGCATTGTGGGAATCATTAGGTTATCTGTGATAGGAAAATGCACGAATCAAATTTGGAATCACTACTAAACCGTAGTACAACTAATAATATATTTAATGTTCGTGTGCAACGCCGACGATGTATTTATAAGTGCTCTAGTGTTTTGAATCGAGAAAAATCTTGCGAAATTTTCTAATAGATGAAAGAAATTGTCTCTTATCAATCGAAGTAAAACGCCGTTTTAGACAATGGAGGAAACTATTAGGAAAATTAATCATGTAGTTAGTCTAAATTTGATGCATCCAGTCCGACATCTCCACATCTGTTTAAAGACCTCTAAGAATCAGGCAGAGACAGCTTTTTCAATCAAACTGAATTCGTGAATGCATGTTTTAAATATCAATTTTAGTGGCACATTTTAGTTCGCCCCTGCAATTCGTGAAGTGAGCAGTGAAGAATCCTAGTTGGTGAATGTATTAAGCAAAATGATGCGATGAAATGTACGGTGTAGAAATATGTATGATTTATAGAAATGTAAAAAAATGAAATATATATATTGTAATAATGGCTTGGAAAAATTTAACTTAAGGAATAAAAAGTTTTGTTTACGTAAAAGATACCTTATCGATGAATAGCAATAAAAATTTCCTAACCCATTCTTCTATTTGTGAACTCGACGCGCAGCTCTCGGAAAATTGCTGGACCCATGGTATTGGTATACGGACACCCGAAGATTGGAATGCGACAAGTCCTCGGGGCGATCTCTCTCGAATTTCAATGATTCCGGGCAGTGGCTCGACGTGTCGGACGGCCCTTCATCCGACGGGTGCGTTGCTGATATGTTGGCCCGTCCTTGCAAAGGAGTGGAACCAATTTGCTGGCGCGAGGTTTTTGCACCGGAAGCGCCGTCAGCCGTGGGTTACGCCCTCTCCCACAGACTCTTTTACGCCCACGTTGCGAGAAAGGTTTGTTTGGTTTAATAAACTAAATTGGAGAAATGCAATTTACAAAATCCGGAGTGTTATTTTAGTTCGATGGACTTAGAGCCGACAGGGCTGCGGAAAACGTTTTATGTGTGTCTCAGCACTTTAGTATCCATCGATGTAGCAAAATGTATCTATTGACACAAAACTTTTCTGTACGTTAAATATTCATCTTCAGCTAAGACTCTAGTTATAAACTTTCTCTGGAAAATAGTTTTCAAGTGAGTACATGGTTAGAGACATAACAACGGTGATGGGATTTCCGGGGTAGATAATGAAAGTTCTCCTTCCCCGAGATAAACACAAGTTAATTTTTTTTAAATATTTGTACTCTATAATTTGTTGCAATCTCAATTTTTGAAATGTCAAATGACGGGAATGAACCATTAATTTATAATTAAATAAAATAAATCTTATGGTGGTTTCCTTTAAGGTCCCAAAAAATACCAATTTTCTGGTAGCCCCGGTGCATTTCCCCTCCTCTGCCTTGGTTATTGAAGTGCCTAAGAGGTCAGGCAACTATTGCAAAACGAAGTTAAAGTGGGAATACCTGTAATTTTAACTTTCCGATTAATTTTTTATAACAGTTAGTATTTGATCGAATCAATTCGTTTTAATTTGCTAAAACTTGTTTCTTTAATTGAGTTATCTTTTATTCTGTAATATCTTCTATTTTTTATTAGCATGCCCATTAGTTGTATACCTATATTAAGGTCTTTTAATTATTATCATTTCTGATAAAACTCTGTTCTTCAGTAGGTCTCTTCTGCTCTTCGTTTTTCTCTTACTTAGTTTCAAATCCTTTTTCTTTACTTTAATATAAGGAGGATTGGGATTAGTTTGGAAGTTTTTGAGTCGAGGGTGGTGGAGGATAGAAAAAATATTTTTATAGGAGAGGTAATTCCTGGAATCAGCTAGGCCGCAAATTGCAGTTTCATGTGCACCATAATTTTGTGCCGTGAATTATTTGAATGGACACTGGGGACTATTTTCGGCGGTATTATACCTCTCTTTCCCATTTATGACTGGTGGAAATACGCCGTCTATAAATTACGTCACGCTAAACCTAGCATGTCGTCCCTTTCGTCGTCAATAGCCGTCACGTTATGCTTCATCTTGAAAGGCGTCATTTCCCATGGTATTTTTGAACTTGATGTTTTGGCGATGATAATGACAGAGAAAGGAACCGGCTCCCCCTTCCCAGAGTGTCTGCATTCTGCACGCCATAGAGATGAGCTCTAACCTTGCTTATCAAAACCTACCTTCGTCTTTATTTTCCGTGCCTCTTCTTCTGAAAGATTGGATGCCTTTTTATGATTCTGCGAGAGCTTAGATTATTTTTTGAATCATTATTCTACTGCTTTAATCCAAGGTTTTCTCCTTTTTCTAGCTATCATTCCTATCGTTTTGCTTGGATCTTCCGTTATCCCTTCTTTGAGTTGTCCCCACCTTTTCTCTACTGTACTCGTTCCTATGTTCTCCCTCACTATTCTCTCAACTTCTTTCTGGTACCTTTTTCTTTTTACCCCGGTTAAAGCTTCAACGTTCCATTTTCTCCTCCGTCTTCCCTTTCC
>LYUA01000504.1:421380-433727 GCA_002093875.1 Calopteryx splendens | reverse complement strand
GACTGCAACCCCTTGGCTGATTGGCTAACTAAAGCTTGATCGTCCGCATATATGACTGATTTGATCAGTTCCCCACCTACTCTCACTCCTATCTCTAATCCTTCCCTCGCCTCCCTTACCATTCCTCTATGTATACGTTGGAAATCACCTCTGATGACGGACAACCCTGTCTTACCTCCCTGCCTATTATTGCCTACCCTGTTTCCCCATCCACTACCCTCACCTGTGCAGTCTCAGACTTGTAGACGTTTCGCATAAGTCTCCCATTTCTCCAGTCTACTCCTATCGTCTGCAATACATTCATTAGGTGTTCCCAATTTTCTCTGTCACGCCTTTTCGAAATCTACTTAGCAGACAAATACATCTTCATTATACTCTATATTCCTTTTTACCGGTGACCTCAAAACTGCTATAGCATCAAGGCGCTACCCCTACCCTTCCTAAACCAAAACCGAACTTCTCCTAAGTCATCGTTTGCTCTCCTCTCCATACTCGCATTAATGATCCCGAGTACTACATTGATACAAATTGATTGTCCTAGAGTCCTCACATACTGCTTCTTTTCCTTATTTGAGATGGGCATTAATGAAGATATAACAGTCTTCTGGCCACATTCCACCCTCATAAATGCTGCGAACGACCCCATAAAAATTCTTTCTTCCATGTTTTCCTAAACACTTGAATAATTCTGTAGGGATATTTTCTATCCCATAGCATTTTTCGATTTCTTTTCCTATAATGACCTCTCTATCTCGCAGTCTAGTATGTCTGGACCTAAGCTATCTTCTTCAACGTGATATTCTTTTTCTATATTCAAAGTCACTGTCCTAATTTCTTTTCTGTGCAGTTATTTTATGCATTCTTTCCATCTTGACTAAATCTCTTCTGCTTCGATCAGTAGTTTTACTCTCATATCTCTGATAGTGTACACGGATTTTTCTTTCTTACTTCCTAACTCTTTCCTCTACAGCGTGCCAATTTCACCCTTTTTCTGTAAATCCTCCATGGCCTCATTTGTTTCTCGCCTTAGCTTTTTATTTAACTCTTTTAAGTACGTCCTTTTTCCTAATTGTATGTTAACGTTCATCCATATCCTTCTCTCGTTTACCTTCCTATTCATGTCTTCTGTAATCCATGATTTTCTCATCCCTCTTCTATTTACATTTCCTATTGTTTCGTTTGCTGCTGGAGTTAGCGATGATAATTTAAATGAGCCAAATCATAGGTAATCACAGCTGTGTTTTTTTTTCTTTTGATCCCTCTTTGAACCATCGTCATGTAAAAATTCCGAACGCAGTTCTTCGTATCTTCTTTGGGCTTTCCATTGATCTCAAAGTTCAAGGAAAACAGCGTACACATACGCCTATTTTTCCATTTCCTCTCACGCCCTCTAATCTCCTGATGTGAAAAAGTTTTACCTTTAAAAATAAGAGTGAAGTTTTTGAATTAATAAATTTAGTGTAAAGTAATTAACTTTTTAAATTAATTATAGTACCGTTTTAAGGCGTCGAGGTTATCTAAAAGGAAGACCGTTTGAATAAATTGAAAATTAATTGAAGGTACCGATCTCAAATCTGTGTAATACTTCAGAAAAATCCTAAGTAAATCCAAACTATGTGATTTTCTGGATAGCGGAAATTACTGGGCAACCGCTGGTTGCGCGGGAAAGGGAATTGGCTTCCTATCATGAAGTATGACTTTCACACGTCGAAGGAGTTAATGGAAAGTATGCACCTTGCCCTCACCTCCCAAACCGATATTTGCATTGAAGTCTATGGTTGGTTTTACGCAGCGGTTCGTCGTGTGTTGAGAATATTCCGTTAGTGGAATCACTCAGAAAGTTATTTATTTACAGAAAACCCTGCTTTTCTTTTAAGAAGTAATTATTTAGTGAAATGAGTAGTGGATTATTTTCAGTCATCACATTTCACTCTGTTCGGTGGTTGCGGCAGTTTCTCTACATTTTCTGTTTTAACGAAAGCTCTAGCGATCGAAGAAAAGGTATCCCTAATCAGCTTCTACCCATGAAATCAATTACCATGGCAAAAAGCATGTAATTAGGCATTAGTAGTTCAAAATACGCTAATCATTCATCTCCAGAACTTTATCATCCCGTCTTATTTTTACGCTAGTTATTATTTAAATCTTTCATGTTAGGTATCATTTTTGGATTATCATTGAAAATCCTTAAAGAACCTGAATTTTTGGCCATAGGGGACCTTAATTGTATCGATGAATTGGTTGTTTTGAAATGACTGATTTTAATAAATATGCATTAAATGGATGACAATTTAATGTCATTGCTTCATTACATATGTTTAAAAATAATTGTCATATACATACCTTTACAGCGCCCAGAATTAGCAGTACGGAAATTAACACTGTCATGGCCAAATTTATCGCCAAGATGATCTTAACTGCAAAAATGAAAAGGAAAACCTGAATTAAAACCAAAATTATGTTGAAGCCCTGTGCCTATTATGTCGAATTTTTGCACTTATATAATTTGTGCTCAATTCATATCGACACGTTAGTAATCTTCATTATTTCACGTGACCGTATCTTGCGAGGCAGCACATTCAAAATACGTTGAATATCCAATCTCATACTCCTTGAATTTTACGAATCCAAAAACTACGTTTTGCCTTCACTTTCGAGAATTTTGACTTTGCAAATAGTCAAGCAAGGTTTCATGGTACAGTTTGATTCAGACTAATGCATTGTGGAATATTTAATATTAATTAGAAATGTCACGCGTTAAGCGTTAAGGAGTTGCCCATTATGTAGAATGAGAAAATGAAAAAATGTATTTGCAAGCAATGTTTCCAGAATAATTTTGCAAGTAAATGCAACTTTTTTTTTGCAAATGCAACTTTTTTTTGCAAATGCAACTTTTTGCAACTTTAAAGGAAATATACGCAAAAATGTTATTGTGTTTTTTTATATTTTATTTATAATGATAAGTGGTACACACCGTTTTATATGTCATAAAACAAAATATACAGATACATCACTTGGGCACTTAAATTAGACTAAAACTACTTTTAAAGAATTCCTCTATTAAATAAACGGGGTAAAGTTTTATCTCGATGAAATAAAACTTCAACATGGGAAATATTTAAGAGAAAGTTTGTGTTTACCTTATTGAACAGGTTTAGACAACGCATTAAGTAAAGTTGAATGAATTTAAGTAAGGGAAGATTTATTTTGATAATTATTCTGAAGTAAGGAGTCACACAAACATTACAGCAGAAGATGTTTTAAGTAAGCTATAAATATAATTATATAGTTTTCATGGTGTTCAATTATTATTAAAATTATTATTTAAGTTGTCTATCAGCCTTTAATTTTGGCTCAACTCTCAATGGTAATAAATGATACTCACCCACAGTTGGAGGTAAAGTGTCAATGACTATAGTTTGCATCTTCACATCAGTCACCAGAACAACAATCAAGGTAATAATACTGATGACCTATTGAAAGAAATAAGATAAGATTTTAGATTTTTTTCTGCTTGGGTAAAACTTTTAATTTGAAAACTTATTTATTGTACTATATGTTTAGTGATTTTATCTGACAAAAAGCCAGAATAACAATGTGTAATCAAACCATGATTGGTATTTATTGACTTACTATTAATCCACTTCAGTTCAAGTTTTCTTTAAATTTACTGGGCATATAAGTCTGACTAAAAGTTGACTAATGATATACTGTTGCTGTATTTTCATTTAGGGAATGAAAAATAGATGAAGGAATATAGCAATTAGGTGCTGTCCATATGGTATGAAATGTAAATCTTTCTTACGATTCCGAGAATCCCGGTGATAATGGTGCCCGTCCTGAGGCTGATGCATCTGCAGCAGGAGTCGAGGATCGGCATTTTGAATCTTTTTCAAATCTGCAAGGACAGGAACAAAAAAACTCTTAATGCATGTTCTCACTCTAAAACCGAGTATTTTGAACATAAACGGAAACATTTTAAAAAACTGATCGCTTTGGATTAGGGCACTCATCATCTCTCTAAGTGCCATGCCGAATGCTTATGAAATGAATATGAGATGAGATGAAATATTCGTCTGTGATTCCCCCATTTCCAGTTGTTTCAATGCTTAAGTGTAGTATTCAAAATTTTTCATTTCCTTCCCTTGTATGAAAGCCTTTGAAATAGATTCTTTTTTTATCATACGGCTTTAATGTTCCAAAATACTGACCATTCATTGAAAAAACATGAGGATATTCTGTTGAGCTAACACTATAAATTGCATTAGCAGTTGGTCTTGAGTTAAGTTCGAATTTGACAATCTATGTTCTCTTTCTTCCAAATGGCATTCACCCTAGTCATCTTGTGCTTAATTTGAGCCACAATTGTCATTTACTAGCATTTAATAGAAGTGCTCAACATCAGTAACAATGCTATTTCAGTATGCTTTCTCAGCAACCACCGATTCTTTCAACTTAGGGTGTGGTTTGCACATTTTATAATAGCATACGAAGTTATGAGCCCCTGTGCTATATAAACTCATTTTTACACTCATTAAATGACAGTAAAGTACATTTTTAAACTTTTTTTATCTCGTGAATAGCTGTTCGAAATGAAATTTTATAGAAATTGGGCGCCCTGGAGTGGAAAAGTGAGGTAGATTAGATTTTTCAGACTAACACCAATCGGGACAACTCAATGAACTAAAGGGGAAATTCTCTATTGCAGCATGAGTCGCAGGTCCCAACGGGTTTCCAGGAAAGTCAAATTTTTTCAGAAATTTTCCGTTTTTGCTATTTTCTCTTTACTTAAACGTAATATGGTTTCAGTATTCATGTGATAAATTATTTTTTATTGTTACCAATTAAATCTATTGAAACCTATGATGAAAACCTAAAATACAATTTGGAAACCCTAAATCTAACCCCTTCTAAACAAGTCGAAAAAAATACCGTTCGACGTTATCAAATGATTTGATAAGAACAAATGTATTGAAATGCGAATTCCTAGGGTCCGCCACTCCCCATCGGGGGCTTTACTCCCTAGTTCGCATCGATCTTAAATAGCGCCAAAATTTGCAAAGGTTTTGCAGGACGTCTTAATATAATGCGGATAGGGGGGCCCTTCAAAAGGAGCCCCTTGCATTTGGCCGAGCTCTTTGGCCCATTGTGCCTGGCACGTGCCGCCGGGACAAATCAGCCACGGTAGAAATATGCAGAGGGTCATCCAATCCAACCAACGTTACTCAACTTCGGTGATCTAACGGGAACCGGTGTGTTCAAACGTGGCTAGGCCGTTGCCCTTCAGGACGTCTCACTGAATAAAAAATTTCCGTAGTTTTGTTCTCAACTCGTCCTAAAAAATGTTGAGTTAAATGAATTTATCGGCTTCCCTCCTCCCAGGAATATTTAATTACCGATTAGGCCTGTTTTCAAACGCTTCCTTTTGGACTGATTGTCCCTTCAGATTGTCGCTCATCGATAGTCGTATTCGTAATGCAGAGGTGCTGCTTATAAGCAAGCAGCGTAACGTTTAGTTTATAATGCATCGATGTTCATACACCTAATATCAGTATCAAGTTAAACATAGAGTTTAAGCTCAGATCGAGACTTCAGCATGCCCGAGGGCGTCATCATCGTATTTCCCGGGGAATTAAATGAACAGGGTCTGCGATTAATCCGTAGAACACTTTCTGAGGAAGACAGTTTTCTACGGATTTACAGCAGACGTCCGATTAGCATTAACTGCCTTGTGCGAATTCTTTACTTTTATGGCTAATCTACTCATTAGCTACGGCTGTCGACACAGTGGCTTTGAGTTACTGTGGCAGTGAACTAATGCTCTTCATAAGGTCGCTGTTTACTAATCATCGGGCTCGTGCCCTTTCCTCTTTAAACCTTAAGTAGTTTTACACCAATTCTGCAGACGTCTGAATAGGGGTTTTGATGTATCCTTTTAATTTTATGTACTCAAAGTGAAATGCAGGCCACAAAGGACTAATGTAAAACAATGTTCATGCCTCGATAAAACCATCATTGATTAGAACAGTCTGCCTGCAAAACTATTCGAGCCCTTCCCAAGCACTGTAAATATTTTTAAGAAAAGATGCAAAAAATACCTATGATAACTAACATTTTCGCAGTTGCCTATTTTATTTAACGATTACGTTCTTGTTCTTTTGTGGTCCCATTACATGTTTCCTGATGTTAACTTTTTCTGTGTGAGAGTGTGTTCATATGATTTTTGTATGTAAATTAGCATTTTTGTTACCACCTGTAAAAATGCCAACTTGTAACATTTAGAATAATAATGATAATAATCGGTAAATCGAGAAAGAGAATGAAGGAGATAAAATATTCGCGGAGTTTACGACTTTAAAAGCGCCACAGTTCTCACAACGGGCACACATCTCTTGGAGTTCAACCCACCCGGTGGAAAGCCAGGACACAGCAAGAAAGAAAAACAAAACCTCTTCTGATCACCCTCGACTATTAGAGTTAAATTGGCGAGAGGAGTCTCTGTTTTCCTATTTCAATAATATGTGAAGCTATAGTTAAATTTCCTAATCTCAGCAGTTTTTATAAGCGTAACAGTTTAAAATTCGTCAATATTTTCGTTTATATTCATCCAATGTGTGCATAATTATTTAAATAATTCTATCGCCGTTTTTAGCTATTTGATGTTTTCCGTTTCAATTTCTTTTACAGTAATAATGTGAGTTGTTCTTCTAGTATTATGCGTTTGCATTTTCTATAGTAAAATACAAACTCATGTCTTTTTCATGATAAGTAAGTACGTGAGGGTTTAAGAAATGAACTTAATTCGTTTCCCTTTTTCAATGTATTTCGTTAAAGGATGGAAGCACATATTCTGATAACAAAACGGTACCGTCTCAAGGAAACGTAAATAATCGCTGTATGTGCATTATCGACAGCGAACTTTCAAATCTCTTCCAGAGGCATTTAGAGGCCGTTTCGTGGGCTCTCTTTTGGTTTTCGAAAGTAAGACAGTAAGAAAGGAAATGGTCTCGGGGATGCCTAGGCTTCAAGTCCTGAAATAGAATCGCATGAAGTCCCGTTTTCCCCGCTAGGACAGCAGCCTTGCCATGCCGTCATCACGAGGATTTTGGGAGTGACGGTAGGATGAGTCTAGCGTATTGGCGTGGAAAGACCTTTGTTATGTAATCATTCAATTTTCTCCTGCAATGATTAAATTCAATGGAATAGGCAAAAGCGACCATCTCATGATTTACTACGGTGTTGCCGCGACGAAAGTATTGTCCGAAGAGGACCTTGGTATCATCATAATTGCGGAGCTCGGCTCTCGCGGATTAATGCATCGGTTTGAGTATCTTTAAGGCGTATGGCTTTATAAAACGCATGATGGACAGTTGCAGTTATGCTTCTCCCGAACACCCAAATCGCTTGGGGCTTGTTATTGGTGCTACAGGTTACCAACATATGGGAGGGCATGATTGCAGATCAGGACGATGGCAGTGGATTTGGAAACCCCTGGATAATTCCGAAGAAATTGGAAGTGTGCCAATTAGATCATTTTGAAGAGGAGGCCTCCAAATGCGTTCCTAGCAAACGCTCGAATTTAATAAGGCGCCACGACGAAACGAACTGGTGAGTCAGACGGCCAAAAATTCTGCCTTGGGCACACCACGGTTCTGAAACAGATTCTTCTTATATCTGCTGTCAGCACGACCGTTATTAGATCTTTGGTTACAATCCATTGTTGTAAACTGACGTCAGAATTTTGTGCAAAATCATATGCGTTTTGATAAAGGAAACCATTTCAGGCTTTACAAGGCGGAATATCTTCATGATAGAGGGCTAGGAAACATATTCGCAATGATTTTTATATATGCCAGCCGAAGAACGGGGAGGAGGTGGGAAAGGGTGGTAGGTTCCTCGTACATCCGATAATCGTTCATTCAATAGTTCTACCTGCCCTAACCCCACTACCTTTAACTGTTGGTATCGAGAGAGCAGGTATTACATCATGGGTCACTCCCCCCTAGCCCGCAGCGGGCTATTGCGGAGCCTTAACCTCCAAGTTGACCATTCTCTACTTGTCAACCCTTTCCCCCTTATTCTCTCCCGCCAACCTTCTCATTGTTTTAATGACTTATGTAATGACCTCTGCGAATGTGCTTTGTCACCTGATCGTTATGTCTAGCATCTAGACCATGGTAGCGTTTCAATAAATATTGTCCTGAAATTTTTTGGTTTCCTTTCATCATCATACATATTGAATAAACCAGTGCTAAATCTGGATTAAATATAGTGGATTTTAGGAACAAATCTGCTCGTAGAAAATCCACGATATAGATGATCTTTAACAGGATGAAAAAATGTCATATTAATATAGTTTATCACTTCTTCACTATTTTATTTCAGTTATATTTTTTCGATTTTTGCTAATTCCATTAATATTAAATTTGACCAGATCCATAACAGATATATTCACCTAAACCTATTCAGTATTTAATGAATATTGTACCTCGAGTGATTGCACAGAATGCTTAAGAAGAAGTTATATTTTTTCTATTCATGCCAGCATAGGGACTTATGCTTCTTTTTATTTACTTAAATACCTTATTTTTTTAAAACTTTGTGTATATGGCTATGTAACATATTGGAATTTTCATGTTTTATATCTGAAGTAGTGTAGTGAGTTCATTAATCAGCTTTTGTTGGATTGAAAACGCGTCTCAATGCTGGTTAGAGAGGTTTTTCAATTAATTCAGACCTAAGAAAACTGTGGGAAACTTGGAAGAGCAGTCTTTCACAAGGCTTTCTTTGTTTCATGTCCTGCGCTAACAAGCCCTTAAAAGGAATTTCTTAGGTAAACGGAGATAAATCTATATGATGTAGAAATACGTACGACTCCCAAGTCCAAAGTAGCCGAAGCATAAAAGATCGCAAATGGAAGTTATTGCGTTTGAAAAATATCTGAATGTCGTGTTGAAGAAATTGGCTGTGAATGTTTGTTTCCTCACTTAAACTTCGTTGGAAGTTTACTTTTCCTTTGCTTTGGCTATGCAAACGACGTCTGCTTCCAAGTTGTTTCTCTCAATAAACGTTCCTTTTATTAAAAATGCAAGACTTTCACCGAGTAAAAATCATTCACCTAGACGGATTTGAACGCGAATCCCTTTTATTATTATTGCTACCCTTCTCCATTCTCTGTCCGGAATTATGCTTCAAATGCAGATATATAACATCTGTCAATGGCCTTTTAAATCATCTCTTCAAGAAAATAGTTACCCTACTATAATTATTCATTACATTAGAATGTGTTTTATATAAGGTTTTTTCTGGAATTGTACGTTTGTTGAGTTAAAGGTATATATATCAATCTCGATATGTATAACTAGGAGTAATTAAGTTCGGAGCTCCATTTAACAAAAGTAAATTTTAAATTTTTTAAATATTAGTCAAAAAGACTTAAGAGTGTACGCCTAAAGAATCACCTCGTAGAAAAATCGGAACATAGCGCCATGCGATTTGTAAAAACAGTTGATTTTGTTCGCCATCTGAAATTATAAAAAATATTTCTTTCTCATTTAGGTTCATGCATATTATATGACGTCAAGATGCATTGATATTGAGTTTGGATACGTGAGAGCAAAAGAATAGTTTTCTTTACAATGTTTTGCTAACTAGTTTGATTTTTTTGTATCACAAAAGCTGTCTTCGCAAAAATGGTGCTATCGATATGACCATCTCCAAACTTTTTACGATATGCTACTAGAGACCGAGAGGCTCGAATAAAGAATTAAGTCACCTATGTCATAGTTCAATTTTGACTCGTTCCTGTGTTAACGAATAATATTTTTTCATAGTGAGCATGATATTTCATGAATTAGAATTTGGTTGTACGGGTTATTACTCTAGTGTAAACTGGTAAGTATGCTTGTCACTAGTGCTGCAATTAATTTATTTTTTCTTCGTAAGAAGTGTTTAACATTTCTAGTTTTGCTTAATGTCTAATGAGGTTGAGGTACAGTGGGATTCAAAAGTCTTCCGACAAAACCAGAAGGCACCACTTTCTCGACGGCTTGAGATTTAGTTTCCTATCTACTACCAAGAGTTCCATGGCCGATACATGAATTACGACTGGAATATCATCGGAATTGCAATCTTCGGTATAGTTATTGAAATGTGCACTGCATTCTATAATCTTTCCCGAAGAATATGACAGAATATTTGGTTACGCATGTTCGTGGAACAACTCCCTCGAAAGAAATGTTACCCAGGCTATATTTTCATATTTTTGGGCGTTCCGGGTGATCGTTAGGGGTCTTCAAGAGTCTTATTTTAACATGTTCCAATTCCCGTGCATCACTTAATTCCATTTCGACTGCTTTTTAAGTGGAATGAAATGAAACCCTAGCACGAGTTAAGCAGGGAAACTTCTGTGAAGAAAATTGAAGATGGCGAAATTTCAAGCCGTCGAAAAAGTGCCACCTTCGATTTTATCGGAATACTTTTGAATCCCACTGTTCGTTAAAGATTTAATTCCTTACCTAATCTTGCATTTTAAATTAATTAGACTAGTATCACGGTCACATGGAATAAATAGCATGCGTCGGATAGGAAATACCTTCCCTCAGAGTTGTGTTTCCATTCGCATTTGTGGGAAAATGACTTCATATGCCAGGGTACATGAGAGAAGCTCCCAATCGTTGTAAAAAAAGAGGAAAATTAATTAATCAATTAAATCACCACCTACCACATGAGCTTTCTACAGGAGTAGTATTGGATAAAATGTTTAGTTAGTCGAAATTAAAATGTTGATCAAAGTTAGAGAGTATTTCACGTAAGTGCATTCACGTTAATTTTGATCCGATCTTGGGATTCCATTATGTTTAAGCTTCATCCAGACAGTATGCATGTGTCTGAAGAGGATTACACCTCTTTTGAAACAGTCACGAAAAGGGCAGGAAATCACTCGCTCCTTCCGTTTGGTGACTTCACCTGCATACACCCATCCGCCCACTCACACCTCGCCTTCCTTTCCATATGGCATTTGCAATGTCTTGGCAATGGCTTCAGAGTGATCCGCGTGCCAAGCAGGGAGAGTGCGAAGCTAAGTACCTACACTCTTGAGAGTTCAGCCGAAAAAACTTAACTCTCGGGGTTGAAATGAAAATGTAAACAAAGTGCAATAAGTTACAGTCTCAGAAGCATGTCGGGAAAGATTGAAAAACAATGGTTTCGATCTAAGTGTTCAACGAGGTGAAAGAGCACCTGTGTTACATCCCATAAATCCAACCATCAACTGAAAGATCACTTACTCGAAGTTAATGAATCCACTGCGCTTATCATGCGCCATTGGTATGTTATTCGAAAGTAAATCATAGGAAAGAAATTTTGTGGTCCTCCGGCATGAGCCTAATGGAATTTATAATCCGGTTTTGTGTATTTTCGGCTTTATGCTTTCGCGCGTAGGTTGACAGATTTGTTGAATATGGATGTTAAAATACGATTAGGAATAAAATAATAAAATTTAGAGTCGATTGGAGATTTTAGGCAGAAATACAACTTGCCAACGTCCGTCTACATCTAAGGGGTACCTTGTAAGTCGCCTAAAAGGCTTCTGAAGCTGACTAGGTTACTATCTGAAGGATATTGCTCCTAAGCTGAAATTGCATGACCGCTTAAAATATCAGTGCAAGTATAACCATCATTTAAAATTCGGAATTTCCATATGTGTTGTGTTCTAAGTGCTATTTAAATTTTCAATTTTCTTTTTCATTCTTTCTCTCATTTTATTTGTTATATCTACAATTTTATAGTTCACTTAATGAATACGCTTCTGTTTACATTTACATCTTAGTATTGAAACATGATCACAAGTAAACAGGTAGAGATGACTGTTTTCTACTCGTTAGTTATTTTGGTTCGGGAATATTTAGTTTTCGGGATATGCCGGAAAATATTTTTTTCCAGGTAGAGGTATTTGACGTTAAGCATAACATCCAAAACAGTCCCAAAAACGATGTCGTTGGTATTCGGTAAATTCTTTACTACCTGCTGATGTTAGGCCATGACATATGTTCTCTCTCGACGTTTCATAAGTTGTATTTTCCCCGTCGCATACGTTCCTCATTCTCACGAACAACCCCTTCTCCCTCCGATTGGTGTTCTCCCTCTGTCCAGTTTCAACCAGCATCCCCTCTTCCTTATCGGACGCCATTCCACGGATGGAATAAGCCGAGATCAGAATGTCAATGACTTTGGCATTGACCGCGGAAGTGGCTTTTTTGAAATGAATTCCTTACTGTTCAGCAAAAATTGAGAAAATCAAAATCACAGTAATCAACCCGAAGGTCGGTTTGGTAGGTGAGGGTAGA
>LYUA01000504.1:405403-421375 GCA_002093875.1 Calopteryx splendens | reverse complement strand
GGTTTGGTAGGTGAGGGTAGAGCTCACCCAGTACTAATGTAAGCTCAACCCCCCTACCCTGATATGTGAATTTCACACGCCGTTGGGGTTAATAATGGGTGAGCTCCTACCTTCACCTGCCAAACCGAACTTCGGATTGATTACTGTAAACAATGTGGGCATATATAAAAATAGACATGTTATTGTTTAATTTAATCATTCCATTGATAATCTCCCTGTCTTTCATGCGAAATATCATCCAAACTTACGTACACGTATAATGTAAAACATGGTTCTTCAAGCCTACAGTTCGCCCAAACTAACTTCAATGCTGTTTCAACCCTTCCGAGGCAACCACATGTCTAGACGACCACGTTTTCCAGGAACCGTCAGTGGTCGCCATAGGCAGGTTCCACTGTATTTTCAAGTTTTTGTTCACGCTTTGAGAACGAAGGTTACGGGGTACAAATGAAGCCACTTCTCTAACATTGAGTTCAAACTTGGAATACTGAAATCGAACTAATGTTGCGTGGGATCTGGGCAAACGTATTTTCAATTTAAATGTTCATGTGGATTCACACAACGTTGCATCTGTACACATTCATTGTGGTTCCACGAGTGTCACATCTCCGTGCTGGGAGTCACGTGTCCTTCCGTATTGGCACTTGGGCGTAGTTTAAGGAAGGAAGAGGGACTTAAGGGTGCAGGGAATGGGGGAGGAATAAGGAGCCCCGCCCACGCTACCGGTGTTCCCCGGGTCCTCAGACGAGAGACTATCGACTACGTTTTCTCATTTAGGAGCAGTAGCTCTCTTCCGCCGGTTATCCAGTGTACCACACCCATACATTTTGCCGTCCATAGAAGATCGTGTTCGCCCATTCTATTCCGCTCTCCATATATAAAGACTCACCGTTAGGTAATGATAGAAATAAAAACAATAAATGGACAATTACTCGCTCCTCGGTTGATAGAGGAGAAAAGTGGATCAGTAACTTGAGCAGCATTCCTTATCGGTCACCCGCTCTAATTTTGTTTTTATCTTATTCGTATTTTGCGTCATAATCCCTGGAGTTTAATTGTGCCAGTTTTTATGAATAAATATTCTGCATGTGAGTTTATTTCACCTCTTTTTTTGGTGTCGTGGAACATTAAAATATATAATAATGGACTTGGGTTGGAAATCAAGTGATAAACATGAATGCTGAACTGGTTCCATGATGTTCCAGATGAAAAGTCACAATTTCGAATCAAATTACACCAGAGCATCAGTGTTTTCCCATGTTTATGTCCAACCTAATATTTGGTCACACTGCGGAAAAACGGTCGAACCACTAAAGAATTCAAGCACTTTTTTATAATTAATTAGTTATTTGCTACAGCCGGATTCAGCCGAAGCCTGAAGTCTTTTATGCTTCTAGGGATAGGTGGCTGATGCGGGAATAAATTGAAGTAGTAGGCGTGTTTCGTGGGTCAAAACTGATTTTTTGCACTTTTCAACTGTAGGTAAGGTCGTCATCTATTTTATCCATCAACCCACCAATAGCCACTGCCTATTACCGTACGTTATGCAAGGGGAATGAGGTTTAACCTTGGTTCGTTTTAAGTGAAACTGTGTATCCTAATAATGCATGTAAACCATAATATACTAAATCCAGTTTTCGTGATACACTCTACAAGTCATGGAAACGGATGGCATGGAAGAATTAGAATTACATTCGTGTGATAATTCTTGCTGAGATGTTTTTATCTGTAAGTACTCAGTTAAGGATAAAGATGAAAAATAAAACCTGCTCTTAATGATTCTCGTCGTGTGCGACCGTTCACCACCTGGTCAACGCTCCCATGCACTCGCCAAGAGGTTTTTTTTGAGGCCACGTCCCGTCTCCATTGTGGTAGGTGCTACCTCCGCCCACGCCCACCCAAGCTGGCGCTTGCATCACCCCTCCCAATCAAGGTTCAGCGTGGGAAAGATTTTTTTTAACCGTGGGGGAGAGAAATCAACTTACTATTACCCCTGTTTTGGTAAAGTTGCTGTGGTGGGCGTAGACGGGAGAGCATTTTGATCGAAGGGCTTTTACAACCACGCGATGATGGCCATAAAGAAAGTAATATTCTCGGTCGTTGTACCCTTTGGAAAAGGTACACCCGGGGGATCGACAGAAGGTCATTTCTACGTTTATTTCACCCTCACGGTGCGGGTGGAACACGTGTAATACTTTATAGCTCGGTTCCGCCTCTAGTGTTAAAAGACATAAAGGGATCGGTCGAGCTTTTCCGTCTCGGAACTGTGCTGCCCACGCAAGAGAAGGTTGTTCCCAAACTTAACATTATCCCATTATGGGAGGACGAGTGAACTTTCTCTCGTTGTCTCTCGAACGAATGCGAGGATCCTAGACAGTCATTCTCATGCCTTTTCGGGGAGGTAGATAAAATCAACTTCCTGAGCGCCGTGATGCTTTCCATCCTGTGTTTTCCGATTATTCCTAGTAGCGGTTCTCAATTTCTGCATCGCTTCCCTTCTTAATTTTTAGTTTCTAGTGAAGAGAAAAAATCTCCCATGGTCTTTTGCTACTTTGAAAAAATTAAAAAAAGACCCAGCTGTTCATCATAATAGCGCGAAATTACATAAATAATGCATTTTATGCCACCTGATGATGGGAAGGAATGAATGTTATTGATATTTTTTTAGTATAGCAGGATTGTTTAAATAATAGAGGCAAAATCTATTCCTATTTATTATCCGGCGGATGATGCATGGCGAACATTAATTTGTTTTCCAACTATTCCCTCTTTGTGTTCCTCTCAGATGGCTTCATTTGTTTTGTTTTTCCTTTCGGGTGTTTTTCGACGTTGCCGCGAATAGAATAGTACGTGTAGTGAAGATGTAATTTCGTTCTGAAGAACGCTAGGAGCTGATGGTAATGACGGGTACAAAATTAAATTCTTCCCTTACTAGATCCCAGTGACGCGAGTGAGACGTTACTACGGTTACATTTTTCTCTTGGGTGAAAGGGCACGCAAACCAGTTATTTTCCTCGATCAAGCTTCGACTTTCCGGATGAGGTCATTTGCTTAATCAGTCTAACGACAGTTGACGAATACTTTCCGAAAAAAACTGAGAAGAAAGAGGGGAATATTTTAGGGGTTTGATTATAGCAATATAAATATGTAGTTATAATTTCCCAAATTAAAAATATTTTGCTTAATAAAAATTAGGCGAGAATTGTATGCCGATGTCAATTGATGCCGCGTGATGCCAATTCAAGGTTTATGGTCTTTTCATGAACAATGCTCTTTTTTTTGATTGAGTTTCCATCTTTAAACTCAGTCTTCAGTTGTGAGTTCTAAACATGAGTTGCCAAGAGCGATTTTGTAACCTGTCCTGGTATCTGATAATCGTATTATTAAAGAACTACCCACATTTGAATATTCAATATACAATGAAAAAGTAAAAATCTTATGCACGGCTGTTAAGTTTTATGATTTTGTAGATATCAATTATTATAAGGCTGATTTGAACCAGGTAGGCTTCATAAAATTAAAAAAAAATGTTATAGCAGGTGATTAAATTACGCCACGGTTCCAATGTCTTTGAAAATGACAAACGTACTCAGGAACCTAAGCTAATCAATTCCAACTGGAATTGCATTTCATGGAGTTAGAATTCGTACACAATACAAAAATAAATCACCCAACGCGTCGTATTCTCCATAGTCAGTCTCTTCCTCAGTCCTCTGTTTCTCCCTCGCCTCATTTGTTTGCGCATCCGAAGAATTCCATTATGCTAGGTTAATTCTTCACCTGCATGAGAGCTACGAAGCTGACTGCACAGAATGTACTACTCTGCGAAAGAGGCTTCTGTTATTCGTTTCAGAAAGACGACGTTCGCTACGTTAGCAACGTTCGACGACGTTAATCCCATGACGCATCGCATTTCCAGCTTCTTCCACATTTTTTTGTCACCCATGGTGCTGGTCGTGGTATCTTCGCGGAATCCTCAAGTTCAGGAGTTTTTCGATCTGAGAGCATCATGAGGGATGGAGGTGGTGGCATATGAAGGTGGCAGGGAACGCAAAAATAGTAGAATAAAAGAAAAAAACTCGGCCATCATTATTATCGTACTCTTAACGAAAGAAATGCGGAAGTCGGCAGTTTAACGCCCTCCCCGACAAACGAAATTGTACTACCCCTGAAAAATTCCTCTCACACCTCACAATTATTGACCGAAAAGTCACACAAGACTAGGGCCCAGTTCAAACTATAGTTTAAAAAAATTGATAAAAATATTATGACTGAAATCAACTCCACATAATGCTTTATATTAAATTTTATTTTGTGACATATATACGCACTCTTTCCCAGAAGTAGTTGATATTACCTGTGTCATCGTATTACACCACAACCGATCGGCCATTTATATTATTCTAGCACTCCATGAAAAGTTTTATGAACAATTAGTGTTTAATATTAAGTAGTAAGTTAAATGAAACAGTTGAAAACATCTTATTATATATGCAGTGCATTTAACGGAAACTTTTAGTGTACAATTATCTAGTCTGCAACGGTAATATAGTGAGTTTGTCTTTATGAAAATATGTTTACGAAATTAATAATTTCGTTGGTACGCTTGCTCATACAAACGTGTACCTAATCTGACAGTTATTGTTGTGCAGCTACGCCATTCCTCTTTTGTTTAAATGTCGAAATTATTTAAAACTAACTATCCATTCTTCTTCGAAGTTTGATTGAATTACGAATGGATGTTAATTTAGTTGTACTCCATTAATCGATAAGAGCTTTTTGATTGAAACACAGGTAACACTTGTATTTTTTGGTAAAAAGAAACTAAAATATTCATTCGTAAGGGAACTACGTATTTCCTATCTAGGAATATTTTCAACGAGGTACTTATCCTAGCTGAAAGGATTTGTTTGCAAAATAGTTGGTAATACATAAACATTAAATAAATGACGGCATTGTAGCCTAGTGGATACATTGTACAGTGATAAAGCTCTGTAACGAGGGTCCCGGGCATGGAAAACCAAATCTAAAATCCAATCGGTGCGATTTTCCGGTTACTAGAACTTCATTGGAAACTTATTGTAGAAAATGGGAAAGGAATTACCCCACCCCCTGCTCTGAAAATGTGATTTTCATTTGCCTAAGGGCTTAAATTGAGTTGAGCTCTACACTAACCTATCAGGACCGACGTTTGGTACATTGACGATGATGTGTTAATAAAAAGGAGTAATGTGAGCTCGGTGTGAATTATATATAAGTACATCGAATTAATCGATAAACTCATTTTCGTAATTTTAACGCTGGTTTTATAAACGTGGTTCGCCCCTTGAGTCACAGCCATTTTGGACTACCAGGCTCTCAGTAGGTAATGGAAAAGATGCTGGATGGTGATTCAGGACATCTGGTTTTTAAATCTCTAGTCCTTTAACAGGAGTGACGGTAAATTTTAAATGAAGCTTTAGGCAATAGGTAAGGTGACGTATAGAAAATAATTGCGCCTTTGGAATTAAAATAATAGTTTTATCATAGTAAATTTGTAGTCTAATCATCCATGTTGCGTGGACAAGAAATTGAAGTTGTATTTGAAACGGAAGTGCCATACGGGGGAGTTGACCACCACTAAATATCCTTTTTTTCTTTCATTTGGCCATTTTACCATACTCAGAGATGTGCGACGCAAACGAAGGCGGCTTCAAAGCCTCAATGGTAATATAATTGAGTAGCGTGCCATTGTTGTGACCATGAGTTGGAACAGCTTGGAATAATAGCTCGTTTAGTCAGCCTAGTCTTGCACGTGCGATTCCACATTTTCGGCCTCCAGGCAGTGTCTTTGTACACCTGCTCTTAAGAGTTATGGGAGGGAGAAATAATAATAATAAATCGGTGTGGTGTAATGAGATTTCACAACTTGCTTGAACGGAAAGAGCCTCCGGTACTTTCGGAAATGCATTAAGGGTTTGACTTTTATTTTTGAGTGGCAAGACCTAGTCGATTTTACGCATCGAGTGAAGCCAGCTGCGCTCGAGAGGATTCGTTGGAAAACGAAAGCGAAGTTAAATGCCGTGGAATTTCACGCCCACAGATGGTGCCGTAGTGCCGAAAGAATGCTGCCCAGTGGGAGTAAGAACTCGAATTGTGTCCCAGTCATGCGTTTGTTCCTAGAATTCGGCATCGCGTGGCATGGGTGACCGTAGGCGACCCTGAGATTGTCTACGTCTTCGTTGCAAAGCCTTTCTTTTGAAAACGTCTGGTGAAACATTAGAAGGTATAACAAAAGAGCTTGGAAGAAGGCACTCCAATCTCCTCGACAAATTTTCTTGTAAAAGTGACAAACTTCTACCAAAATTATGAAAAGGTGGTGGAAAAAATAAATGTTCTGTGGAAGGAATAAATAATGTGTATATTTAAACTTTAAAACAAATGTAGGTCACAATTTCAAAGAAATCTAGAGCGTATTGTGGATCACAGGGCGATCTATTTCCAAATTTGGTCCCTCGAAAACTAATGATGTTTTTTTCAATCCGTAAAATATTCTTTCAATTTGTAATTTAATCCTCCATAATGAGTATTAATAAATATTTTGTGCGAGTGTCATCAGCACGAAATAATTTGTTTTGACGAAATTGATCCTAGCATGATTTATATAGTTAGAGATTCAGAGGGTTAATTTGTTATGCATGTCGTGAGAAAAGAAGTTGAATGAGTTTGACAAAAGCGCAAATAAGGGCATAAGAAGCCTTTTATGGCTGACCAAGTGTAACGGTAAAAACGAGTTAGATATGCGCCCATGTGGAGTGAATTAAAGATTAATTCGTGATTCAATTGTATTAAAAATGTAAAAAAACAGAGGGAAAATGATTCTCAATTTACCCCAAAGCATCGAAAAATTTATAATAATAAAAGTAGCCTAAGATGCCATTAACAGCGCCATAGATGAAAACAAAAGTGGGCTTTTCATGAATAGAGGTCTAAGGAACTATTACCTATTTATGCGATGGTGTAGGAATAATTAAAAAAATGCATAAACCTATTAGTGGTAATGTCACTATGACGGTTCCATGAATGATGGGATTGTAAAAATGTGTCTGTATAATTTCTAATTATGGCGGTGAATATTAAGGCTGGAAAACTGCGGGATTAGACTGTCTTTTCCACTGGAGCAAAATTGAACATAAACACGGCAGCAAATCTGGAAACTAACACAAAATGTTTATGTGCATAAATGTTGTTTAAGTGTGTAAATATTCCCCTTCTAATACAATCAGCTTCTTAATGCGTGTAAAACACCCTCGTATTAGTTATGGCCTTACCGATTTTCTGTTAAATTGAATAATTGGGTCGCTGAACGTATAACAAAGCTTTTCCCGCTCTCTGTAATACTCGTGATGAACAATTTTCGTCGAAATGTTAGCGGAAGCACATGTGCTTAAAAAAGACAAATGCGTACATAAAATCAAGAGAGCCCATCATTGGTGATGTAGAAGAACAAATATATTGTTTTAATAAGCTGTTTTTAATTTTTATAGTGGTTTTTTTATTGTAAATGTTCGTAATGTTCTATTGAACGTCTTGCGTAGGTGTCAGCGGCCTACATGAGTGTCCATTAGTCTCTTCAGTAAAATTTTATGCTGAAAACAAATGAATAATATGGATAAATGCAACGACTTAAATTTGGGATTTTCAGAAGTTTTCAATGCCTTGAAATATTTTGCAGATGATGCATTGTGTGAACTGGCGTTAACGAAATATTCATCTTTCCAGTAGTTTTTATGTAGAATGATTGACACAACTTACGTGTTTATTTCAGATTGATTAAAAAAATGTTATCATTCAAGGTGTTCATACAATATCATATGGAACAATGGAGAAAAAAAGGAGATTGAAAGACTCGGTTTACGTGGTGAGTTATCATAATAACGAACCGCGATCATTTTGGTTATCATTTGACCAAAAGAAAAGAGGTGTGGAAACCTGCGAATCTAATATAACATATGTGTGAGATAAAATTATCCATTTGTAAGACTGGGGTAATGTCAGTTGGCGTGGATCGAGCAGTTGATTCATATTCGTACATTTCTACGCACTGGAAAAAAATCTGTTTATCTGTCGACATATGTGTGTAGGCGTGCCTCTTTTATATACAAACGAGTTATATTCGGCGATGAATGTTTGTAGCTGGTGTGCGGGAGGATGTTTGGTAGTGATTCACTCATGCGCCTACAAACAATATTCTTTTACGAACACCAAACATTACCGGTTGAAATTCTTCGATAACTGACCGTTTTTCTTATTTGTCCTTTAATTCTTGTCACAGTTGTGCTGGCATGGAAATGTATCGGCTTATCCCGTTTAAAAATGTACATTTAAGAACCTTCGTAAATGTCAACAGAACTTTGCGATGGAATATTCTTAATACTGCTTTTGAACAGGTTTCAACGAGGCATTCCTTATGTAATGATTCCTTGCTGTGCTATTAATGCAGAAAATGAACTCGTTTCATCTGGAGACTGTAAATAAACATCGTTCATAGTGCGAGTAAATCATTCCGTGATCGCATCGTTGTCGCTGATGACTAACATTAACTGTGCAACATTTTAATGTGTGGTATTATCCTAACCAACAAAACCTTAAACAAGATCGCCCCATAAGGTGATCCACAGGTGTTCTCTCCTCATCCGGACCCGTGAGCCAAACTTCGAGGTCACCGCGGGCGGAGTCTATCGTTCGTGACGTCACTTCCAGCCGAGGTTATGCGTTTTACACAATTTGACGCCCACGGACGCCGCCGAAAGCAGAAATGGCGGACGTTCCCATCCTCGGATGATAATATGTATTTCGCACTCCGTTGAAATTCAACGTAGCACAAAAGGGCGAAAGGCGAGCATAGGGCGCCCTCGCCCCTCGCTCTTCCACACCAAAGGAGAAGGCGCTCCGGAACGCACTCACCTTTTCGGGGTGGAAGAATGTTCGGCCGGAGCTTCGCCTCAAGATCGACTCCTCTCCTGCGAAGCTTCCACAGCGGGGCCGCGTGTCTTTCCTCCTCCGGGCTCGCTCGAGACTGGAAGTCCTCCGGGACGGGATAGCCGACCGAGGAGACGATACTGTTTCGGGCGAGGGAGTGGAGTGGAGGGTGGGGTGGGGGAGGGGGCGCGGTTCCTTGTGCCGGCGCCAAAGTGGGAGCCTCCGATTTTTTCCCTCGCGGGACTTTGGTCCAGTTAAAAGAGGATGGAGGGGGATTGTCGGAGGATTAGGAGGGGGAGGAAGAGAAGGTTTCGTTGAAGAGGGGAATGGGAGAGAGAGAAGGGGGGCGGTGGAGGGGAAGTAGGGGGGAAAAAAGACGATCGCAAGGGGAGAAAAATAAAACACTTGGGCGCGAAAATAGAATGAATGCCCCCTCTCTCAAGTCGTTTTCTTCGCGCAGTCGTCGGAGGGGAGCACTTCTGCTGATCTGATCCTCGGTCCTGGGACTGACGCCTGGGTTTCCAAGGAAACGTACCGACGCGACCACTCTCGTCCCACCGCGGCGTGTGCTTCTCGAAGCGTATTATTCGCCGTGTGTGCTGCGGGAGATGGAGGGTTGGCGGCGTCTGCGGCTCGCTTGCTATACTCGCGCCAAGAGCTCAACTAAGGATTCTAGGTCACGCGGGGAGGTTAGGAGCGCAGTGGTGGAGTGGGCGTCGAGGAGGGATTGTGGAGGAGCAGGAGGGGAGTGGGCGTGTGTGGAAGGGGGAATCGAAGATTGAAGGGGAGGGGAGGATTGAGGGAGGACGAGGGGGTGCTAGAGAAGCGGTCGCCAAGTCGTCGGTTGGGGAGCGGTATGGATGTGCGTTTTTGACGGATGCGCATCGATATATTTGGTGAATTTAGTTTTCTCATGTTCCATTCGAAAAAAATGACGGCACTACAGTTTATCGGACGGTTGCTTCTGTAACTTGATCGAATGGTTTATTGGGCACTTGCTCGGTGTTGAACTACCAGATTCACTCAACGTGAGAGCGTCAGATCAATTTCGAGGTAGAGTTTTTAGATTTTACCTTGTTAATTTTGAACTAGAATCACTGAACCAAGAAATGTCAGCCAAGGTGATTTGAATTTTATTGCAGCCTTCATAATGGTCCGATTAATATTTCAAGAATTAATTATGTGTACTAGTCTTTCGGGAAAATAAATGTATCGTAATAAAGTTTAAGTGAATTCTTCAAAGTTTTGTATCAGGTCTCTCAATATGCGAGTTCACAAGGTTGAGCCTGAAGGAATTAAAAATTAGCCAATTATTACCTTTTACAAGCGTAGGAAAATATCGATGGGCGATAGGCGGAACTTGCAAACATGCATGACTGGGCGGCTGGATTCAAGTTATGCCTCTTAATACAAATTCCGCCGGAAAATACATCGATTACTCCAGTGGTATTATGTATCTCTCTCTCCCTGTCAAGTGTACTGCTGGTGAGAAAATATATTTATTTATGAGTTTTTTTAAAAATTGTATACACGTGTGGAAAGCGTTGCTATAATTTTTAAATGCACAGCCTACTCCAGGTGAAGGTGAGGGGGAAAAGGGATCAGGTTTGGAAGCGGTTGGTCGTGGAGTGGGTGAGGGGTCGGTGGGCGGGTTGTTTTCGTAAGAGGTGTGAGGATGGGTGGGTCGGGGAGGGCGGTCGGGGGAGGTGGTTCTCCTCTCCCCAAGGGGAGTCGAGGCTGGCGCGTGAGGGGTTAGTGCGAACGCCGGCGTGGGATGCTGGAGGTCGAGGCGAAGTTCTTTCTCCTTTTACTTCTCTTTTGCTTCGGCCGCTCGCGCGTCAACTCCTTGACCTGATATGGTGTCCCAGCACTCATCGCACGCGCCACTTCACCATAACTATGAGTTTTAAGTGAGACGAGGTGAGGGTTTTATTTAAAGTACTCGCATTTCGGAAATCGTGATCAATCGAAAGCCTGTTGCTGGCTTCCGAAAAAACGTAAATTATGTTGATGCGTGAAATAATTTTTCATTTTTGGGTGATAAAGCATTCTCCGGAATTTCGCTCTTTGCTTCCACATGGTCAATGGGATACGAAATCGATTCTCCATGATACAATCATAAGTACTAAACTGACATAACACGAAGCAGTAAAAAATTTAAGTTAGCTCTGTTGTCTTTGATGGTCCATTGAGATGAGTAATATTAAATTAGAGAGAGATTTATCCCGAAGGAAGGTTTACTGGACTCTTCCATTTTGTGTGAAAGTTAAACTATGTTTCGTACCTGTCTGGAAAAAAATTGAAAACATCCCTTGAAATCGAACACCAAATAGGCTCTACATAACACGGACGTTGGCTTCGGAACTGCGCAGGAGAATTCTTGTCACCCTTTGGTATCGAATTTTTAATCTCTGTGAAAGGACTGCTTGTAACGTTAACCACCATGCCTGACTATTTCTCTAATTTTCAGTGCACCGTATGCTTTAATCTTTCGATATGATTTTTCGTTTACTTATTTTTTACCTTTTTAATTTTAAACTAACAATACTGTGATGTCACTGATAGAATGAAACGAGAACTTATTTGTTTGCTATGTTAATTTCAAGAAGGCATTTGGCCAAGTAAACTGGACATTTATTGAGCATATAGGAAAAAATACGGGTTGAATGGAGGAATCCGCAATCCGTACGTATCACAGGCTGCACTGGTTCTACTAGCGGAGGGAGATTCGGGATGAACAGGATAGGCTGGGAGGTCGTGCAGGGGTGTCCATTATCGCCCGTAATTTTCAAAGTACACGGGGAGGCAATGGCAAAGAGGAATGGGATGGGGTGAAATTGAAGCTTGAATTGAAAGTAAGGAATTATATTTGCGGATAATCAAGATTTAATTAGCCAACCAGTCAAGGGATTGCAATCATCGCTGAGTGGATATTAGAATCAAAGTGATAGGCATGGGATGATAAGAATTAATGATTGGAAAACGAAGGTAATGATGCTTTCAAGAATAGGAAGGCTAAGTTAAACATTAAAGTTGGTGGACAAATTGGAGCAGATAGAAATGTTCACCTATTTAGGAAGTGTTTTAGACGAAAATAGACAAATTAGTAAGGACATTAAAAGAAGATTTACGTTGGGTAAAGCCAGTCAGTCAGTAAGCCAGTAAAGAAGAGGGAATTTATGACAGGGATCTTAGCTATAGATGTAAAGAAAGTAATGAAAACATTCACATAGAGGGTAGTTTTGTATGGCTCGGAAATTTAATGGTTAAAACCAGATGAGAAGCGTAAATTGGAAGCTTTTAAGTTGTGGGTTTGGAGAAGAATGGAAAAAGTGGAAAGAAAAACGGAAGTGAAGAAGAAGAAGTGTTAGGCATGGAAAGGGAAGAGGGAAGACAGGGGATGTGGATGCAGTGCATATTGAGTGCCAATAGATTGTTGAAGACTGTCATAGAAAGGAGAAAGTTTGGTTGGAGAGTTAGAGGGGGGGGATATTTGGCATGCTATTATAATGATATAGGAAGGTGAATATCCTAAGGATATTAGAAATGGTGAGAGGTAGGAAGTATGTGGAGGTGAAAATGGTTTTTCGTATTAGTGTCGTGTTTGGCAGGACTCTTAGGCATGCAGTAGACCTTAGTCTCTGTGTCCTAGAAAAAAGCTCACCTTGACCGGTTGACTACTTTTAGTAATAATATTTGTAAGTGTAACTAACTTTGCAAACTATTTTATCTGGTCTTCAATATGTATTTGCGTGAAAGATTGTCTTGATTTCTCATAAGTGATTCGAATGAGGGAGATGTATTGCAGTAGCAATGGATAAAATAATCATACGTATTGTTATCTAAGAAGTAACAGCCTTCCTGAATATATTTTTTCTAACTATAAGGCGCACTAGGAAATTCCGGTTGAACTAATTTTAATTTATCTTATTTGTACACATGTTGATTCACGTCGAAAAATTCGTCATTATGTGACGGAAAATATTATGTACTTATATTCCGAAAGTGTAAATCTCACCAAACATTTCGCACTTTCTCCGGTCACTTTTTACTAGAAAGTTTGGATCAGTGTTTCAAATTTCTCCTTAAGTGCATTTTAAACTATGACTCTTGCAATATTCCTGTTTGTTACTAAGGTACAAGTATGCATGGAGGGACTTATCACTGGCACCCACGCAATATGAATTATATTGCATAACTTGGTATTGGTAAAAAGTGATTGTGCTGTTAATGAGGCTATTTGACCTTATTTTTGCCTGTTGGATTGAAAAAATTGTTGAAGTATAGAAAATAAGTCCGTTAGTCAGAAAAGTAAACGAGAGGATACAGCTGACATCTAAGGAAAAAGAAAAGTGCATGGGCTCACTCTACTTCGTACTGGTTGCAATAGATTTGAGATGAGAATTTGGGTCACCGAACTATTGTTTATTGGAATCGATGTCTCATGAATGGCTGTACAATACTAATAGTGATAGTACAGGAATCGTGGAGATTGAAATTCATTGTCTTCTCCCTTGTTCCAAAAATTCTTTTTAGTCTTTATTTAGAAAGGGTCTAAAGACATTGCATTTGCATTGCCATCATTGAACAAAAAATCACATGCATTTCGATTGTGCGTTGCAGCTTAAGTCTATACAACTCTATTTACAAAGGTCAATGTTGGCCATCACCTCTGTAAGTGGACGAGACCCTCGAATGTGTAAAGCGACGTTGACGGATTTTTCTGCATGTCTCCTCTCCCCTACCTCAAACCTATCCTGTCCAGGAGGCATGAAAATCAAATTCTCCCAACTTTTTTCAAAGGCATTGGGTAGGATAGGTCTGAAGATCAAATATTGCAAATTCTATAGCTTCTAATATCTGTTAATTATTTTGTCGTCGGTCACCTTCTGGCTTCTTTTTCAAACCTCGTTCTCTTGCCGACCCCTTTGGATCTACTCTTTCTGATCCACGATTCGTCGAAATTTCAGGCTTAGTTTACGTCTAGAGGGTAATTTCGTACTTAATACGCACCCCTCTGGTATAATAGAGCTCATTTCAACGAAAAAATAAGGGTAAAATCACAAGACTGTTCTCCATCGTAAGACTCGTGACGTAAACCATATTCGATTTAACTCGTTCTAACTTTTTGATTGATTTATATGTATTTATATTGGCATTTAAATTAATATAATTCGTGATATTTAAATATGCGCAATTTACTGCTATAAAATGAAATTTAAATATGAATAAATCTAAATTCCAAGATGATGCCACCTCACCTCAAGTGTTTTATATTTCCGCGAAAGATTCATAAATTATTTGCTTGATTTATCTAATAATGCTGATTACACTTGATTCGCGGGGATGTCTACGAATTGCGTAAAACGGCTATCGGATAATGGAGATATAAGGAGCATCAAAAGAATGAGAGATTTGTCGTCTGCAAAAAATCCGAGAGCTGCAAGTAACCAGAGTCCTTTGAGCGATAATCTGTGACGGTGACAAGTTTGACCCTTGGAGGTGATTTATGGTGAGTTGCCTATCGGTCGGTCTCGGATTTGAGAACGAGACGAGTTCCCTTTAGCCAAAAGAAGCAGTGCGCATCGTTTAAGTCATGCTCAAGGACTCGTGCCTTGGCAAGATGTACGTGTAAGCCGATGGCCATTTTCCCTTGTCTTAAATGAGTGGTAGCGCTTGTGTTCATTTGTTTCTGGTGATAATAGATAATGAATCCATGACTCAGGAGTAGTTACATAAGGCTGTGTTTTACTGATTTGAATGAGTAAGAATTAAAATGGGGGCGGTCGGTTGTCAAGGTCATTCATGATAATGACGATAGACTTGTAACTTTCCTAGGAGTAGGAAGTCGAAGGTGGGCGCAGAGGAACTCGGCGATGGAATTTTTCTATTCTTAACAAAGGCTTAATTTGCATTAGAATTAGCTTCATGTGCCATCATTTATAAGTTAGCTCCCGCCATGCGCCGCTGAGGGGACCAACAGGGTCATATGTAGAAGCTGTGCGGCACTTGGGCACACGTTGGAGGGAAGGGGAACGGAATTACGATGGAAAAATCGGCCCACCTGCGATTATGAAATAAGGGGTTCCCGGGTTGCATGATTAGACTACATTAGTTACTTTTCAGTTTACAAAGAAAGGGTTAAGTGGGCGCGCTTTACAGGAGAGTTAAAGCTCTGTCAGAAAGGAAAATCTGCGCACACTATTAGAGATAAATAGGGTAAAACTACTAATCGAAGCAGAAGAGAATCAAGCTAGATGGAAAGAATGCATTGAAGAACTGTACGTTAAAGATATTAGGCCAACCAACTTGAACATAGAAAGAGAATGTGAAGTCGAAGAGGATAGCTTGGGCCCAGGTATACTAGATTGCGAAATAGAGAAGGGATTGAAGGAAATTGAAGTAAACAAGGCTGGGGGGTCGATAATATCCCTGCAGAATTATTTAAAAACTTAGGAAAACATGGTAAAATGAGTGTTTATGAGGTCGTTCGTAGCATTTATGAGAGTGGAGTGTGACCAGAGGACTTTGTTAGAGCAGTTTTAATTCCCATCACAGAGAAAGGGAAAGCAATAGCATGTGAGGACTTTCGGACAAATAGTTTGATTTCGCACGCAGCAAAGGTAGTACTGAGAATTATTGATAATAGGATGGAGTAGAAGATAGAAGATTACTTAAGACAGGATCAGTTTGGGTTTAGGAAAGGTAGAGGTACACGTGATGCCATAGGAGTAATGATGTCATTGATAGAAAGGAATATAGAGTATTATCAGGAAATATTTGTCTGCTTCGTAGATTTCGAGGCGTTTGATTGGGTAAATTGGACACTAAGGGAGGCGTGGTAAGAACTAGGCGTAGGAGTAAAAGTAGGTGGGGAACTTGTCAAATCAATCAGACTTGCTGAGGAACAAGCTTTAGTTAGCAATCAAGCAAGGGGTTTCAGGCATTGCTGAGTTCACCAGAGAGCCAATGTGATAGGTATGGCATGAAAATAAAAGAGAAGAAAACGAA
>LYUA01000504.1:323128-333496 GCA_002093875.1 Calopteryx splendens | reverse complement strand
CGAAATAAAGAAGCATGGCACTAAGATTTTTGGATTGAAGATTAGACGTAACGAATACTTTGAAAAAACATGTGAGTCGTTCTTAGAACTACTGTTCCATGGTATCGATAATTTGATGCACGGCAAATTCAAAAATGACAGTAACTCCTCACGTTCTCCATTCACCAAAGTGAGACGAACTTTGAGGAGGTAGAGGGAATTGCGTTATACTCATAAAAAAATCACTATGAATCTAATAATGAATCATTTTCCGAGGTATGCGCTTAAACGTTGAGTTGTATGAGGACCAAATTAAAGTAGGTAGTTACAGACATTATAGCCAATGATAACGTTCTTAAGAACTACTATTTCGATAAATTGTGCAAAAAAATGAATCAATACCAATTGGAAATCTCTCCGACTTTAACGAACCGAAGATTGACGAATTCATAAATCTTAATGATTAATTCATTCTTAGAAAAAGTTATAATTAGTCGTTTTCGGAAGGTAAAAATACAAAAAATAAAATAGCCTGCGTCACTTCCTTCCCTGTCAGGTGGGAGTTAACAAAATCTGAACAGAATAATGACATCAGTCGTCTCACGAAAAATTCCAGTTTATAATTGTGAGCAACATTTTACGTTTCTTAGAAGGTACCATTTTTTCGCAAACAACCAGCTCTGTTTCGGAATGAGTGGATTAAAATAGATTTATTAATCCGACGTTTTCTTCGTAATTTATTGGTGGTTTCCATTTGCATACACCAACGGTTTTTTTTTATCTTCCATCATTTAAAATTTCCACCCCAGTGCAGTCGGATGTCTTTGGAGCCATTTCACTAAACTATAGGTGCTAAGTGGATCACCTTTCGCTTGGATTGTAACCTTAGATTTGTTTGGCGAATGTGAACTTACCCTGAGCAGTAATCGTTGCTTCGGTTATTTGATTTCTAAGCTTTTGATCTTGGTGTGTCGTAGTATATAAGTGAAGAATTGTAGTTGGAAAAATCCCTTAAGTCTTATAATATTCCCAATAGTTTTTTTTTTGTTTTTGATACAGAAATGGCCTGTATACTATGTCCCTAGCAAACTTGTAAAATAACTATTTCCGAAATACCACAAGAATAGTAGGTAAACCCCTCAGCTGTTATTTACATAAAATCGGTTTTTAAGGTCTATAAACCATATCAATGTGAAAATGGACCTTATGAACTGTCGTTATATTTATGGGAGAGAAAAGAGTTAAGATACGCTTCTGTTAAATTTAAAAAAGCTCTAGTAGTTTCGATACCACTTTACTTATTATTTTTCAATACATCTAATTCGTATCACTTCAAGCCGTTAAATTCCTATCGGTTAATGGCCTAAAAAAATGGGGTGTAAAACACCCTACTAAATCAAATTCTTGAAATATTCTATTTTTCGATTTTCACCTTGAGCATTTTTGGATTTTTACCATTATGCCGAAAGAAGAAAAGTATCTTAAAGAGACGTGACACGTGGAAGGCCAAAGAGATATGAAATATTGTGCATATAAGGATTCATTTTCTGTAGTAGTTGTCAATCTCTGGACCGTTCATCCCCAGGGTGAGATTGTAACGCTCTTCAATGGAGATATCTTCGAAAATACATTAATTGCTTTTCGTTTAAAGCATTAAAATCCTCATTTGATTCATGTCCCTTCATGTATTCAACCATCTTTCTTGTTTTATTTCTCTAATTCTTGAATTTTTTCTCAAGTTCAACATTTCTTAATATATTTTCGTATTCATAAAGCGTTAGATGGTATCTTAGTCACGCACGAACCTCGACTTTCGAAACCGCGAAATTTCCTTCTGGCCACCCAGTGTCTAATGCGTGCAGGAAATTAGTAAGTTTTTCACTCTTTACCCTTTGAATATTTTGAGTGACTTCAGTTTGAAGATTCACTACATTTAGGTATGCATTTCTCTCCTAGTTTATATACATACATTATCTACATGCACTTTTACGTTTATATTTTATTTTACAATGTTTATGGTGATGAGTTAAGATTGTCTACACCTTCTCTGGTGGGTGTGGCTGGATGAAGAGGCTTTAGCTGTGCGGGGAACGTATATTGAAAACCAAAGGTGTTGCGCGGGTAATGTAATATGTAGTTGAAAACCACTTCTTTTTAATGTGTTGGAGTATTTTACGCTACGAACTCCATTTGCTTTGATTGACGGTTTGGAACGTATTCAAATTAAGCTATGGAATTATTTAATTATTAAAGCAATTGATTATTTTTAATGTGGTGAGATTTCATGTCCCTTTTCTGTATTTACTTGATAGGATAATTCGGTCGACAAGAAATATGAGATTCTGTAACCCAATCTTTGTAGAAATGTTGAACCCCGCAATCTAATTATCGCTTAATTTTTATCAAAAGCGAATGCTATAATATGGATTTACCTCAATTTTATTTAAGGGTTTTGAATTTATTTACGGTTACATCATACGCGTCTTGTCATCACATTTATTTACTTACGTGTTTCCTCGCAAAACCAAAAAAAATATAAGCGAAACCTAGGGTTTTGTGGAATTCTCTTTGTGGAACGCTGCGAAGAATTAAGGGACATCATCGAGAAAATCTTTTTTTTAGAATAGGATCTTCATTCATGATGAGATTTGCTATTTATGGATTCATTATGTCATACCGATTTATCTCTCCAGTCACTTAGACTTTCGTTTTTGCACCCTCTGTTATAGCTAATGATTGGCGGATGATTTATGTTCATTGACCAATGGTTCTCCTTTTACTGGGAAACAAAGATAGGAGAGGATAAGTGGAACGCACTTCTACTTCTTCATGGTTTTAAAATAATATATACCATGATACTTCTCCGAAATTGGAAATTTTAAGGCAAGTGCATTTTGCTGAATCACTGTGGTACAGCATAAGTTATTTACTTTTTATGTTCTTGGAAATGTTGGGAAAGCTAAATTATTCGTGCTACAAAGCATGACTTGCCATTTTCATTATTTCCTTTATATGGGATAAATAAACACAATGAAGTTGTTGAGAACTTACAAGGCTTGTGAGCATTTTGAATGCTGGATCTCGATGATTGGCTATTTTTTTGCTTCTTCATGGCCTTCGTTTTTTTAATGGGGGCTACTTTTCATAAGGAAACTTGATTTATTTTTAGAAATTCAATTTTATTATTTTTTGTGAGAGGTTTGGCTCATTGTATCAGTTTCAACTACAGAACAAATTATAGGATAAATCTAAATCTTGATTTTTTTTAGAGTTAACTGTAGGTATATTGTATAAATACGAGGTGTATTGTATGTCATTGTCTCTATGTCTTTTACACATTATTTTATATTGTATAATATTCTCCCGTATACTGGGACACGAATTCAAACGAGGAACGAAGAATTATTCTAAAACTGGGTTGCAGTCTATTTCGGTTAGAATGTTTAACATTGCAAAAAAATGTTTCAGATTTCCTGACTTTAGGTGACCGTGAGCACTTAATCTTAGGCACAGGACGAGATGTAGATGGTGTGTCAATTGTTAGAAACTTTGTCCATCCATTTATTCCTGTGTTTTTACTTTTTGATAGCTTAGGTATAGCTAAATTTCTGGAATATATAATAGCACAAATGCCTCGAAAATTTCAACAGCTTTGCATGTAATAAAAAGCAAGCGACGGTCTTGCGGGGTCAAAATCACGATCATGCCCATGAAATTCATAAATTGAGTAAAATTATAAATTTTAGAGCATATACTTTTCGAGAAATGTATTAGCTGGGTTGGAAACCCTGTGATATACAACGCGGGAAGAGCTATGTAATTAATATCGATTGCGTGCATTAGTTTTCAAAATGTTTTTCGTAAAAGATAACGCTATAAAATATTTATTTTATTATTAGTGCCACCATGAATGAGCATAGGGAATTAATTTTATTAGTCTTTTTAAATACAAATAAATGTAATGATTGTTTAAAGTATTCCTTTGAGCTGCTATTTTTATTTTGTTTGACTGGGTACTGGTACATAATATTAGTCTCCTTTTAGTGATACTGAGCATCTTTTCCTCATTTTGCAGACTAATTGCACACATTCAAAAATTTTCATAATTGAAAAGTGTGTCTCATAATCACGGCAATCCTATTTTTACTGTCTCCGTGAAACGAGATATTTTTGGGTCTCGGCTTCAGAGAGAAGCGACCACTTACTTCTAATTAAGACACTAATTGGAGCTGGCATCATCTACACGGTTTTGCCATCCGAGACGTCCATTGCGGCATTGATACCGTGGCTTTTGTGACTAAAATGGTCCTCGGCCATTTGCCGCAGCAAGCGGCATTGTGCTTCAAATTTAATTTGTTGGAAATTGGAAATGTATTGATTCGCTAGTTATTTTTAATTTATTCAAATATAATTCATCTTCCTGAAATTTCTATAAAAATCGTAGCCATGCCCTGGCAAACATGCGCATAGTTTAGTTACGCAAAATTATCTACGTTTCCTCACCTCCTTCTTGTCCAAATTGGTTAAGTGCACTTTCCTCATTGTCTTTCGAATCAATATTTATTTGCGTCGATTAATGCATTTCATATGCCATAATCTTGGGAAGGGGCCTTGCAAAACTCGAAGGGTGTCTCGCCCGGTGTGACTCTAATTCCAGCAGTTTTTTTTACCCAACCACGGATGTAAAACGATAATATTTATTTTTTTGTATTTTGCATTCTTTAATTTTGCTCCCACAAGGAAAAATGATCTTAATTTCTTGCAAATGTTTGTATCTAGTTGAGATAACATTTTTTCGCGCTGGAGGAGAGACATTCATTACGAGCCAAAGCCCCCCTAGGAGTGCTTGCTTCCCCCTAAGCTTCTAGGCGTGCTTCAAGGTGTGCTTCTATCGAAGAGTAGGCGCTGAGAGAAGGTACTTGTCTCCCACGAATGGGTTGTTTCGAATGTGTTTTTCATGAATAATTCAACTCCCCCGCGTGTTCGTGGAAGCATTTCCCTTCTCTCGGCGTGAAGTAATACTGAATAATGCCCATCGGGTGGCCGAGAGAATCTTAAAGCGTACGTATGTTGAAAAGTTCCGCAGGGGACATCTTCCGAGAGCCATCTTGAGGATGAGGATTGAATCAAAGATGAGAAATTGGTTTCGCAGCTATCTCAGTGAAGCCCACCGCCTTAGCATTGCGCCGCGTCACGAGAAAGGGGATGGTTTCTTATTTATTAAAAGACATCTTTCAATTCCGTGCTTCTTTATCAACGGATTAGGAACAAGGGAGCTTTCGAAGTTTCGGATTGGTGTGGTGGTTATAATTCTACACTCGCCAAGGGACACGGGTTCGAATCGCGGGTGGCGGATTTTGCAGTGAGTGTCGAGTTGGGAGCACTTCGCAAGTGCAGTACATTTAACAGTGCGCCCCCTCGACGCCTTTCTTTCAAGTGGAAACGTGGAATAGACTAGTGCCGAGGTCAAGCATTAGTCTACTCCACGTATCCTCTTCTTCCCAGAAATCGTGCCTATCCTCAGCAAATGACAAAGCAAGGACAAAAGACTTTAATTGTGTAATTGATCCGAATTTTGTCCTTCGTTTTCCAAATGCTCGTACAAATATGGAAAAATGACATCAAGGTCTTTCTATGAAAGTAATTGGGACGCTTGAAATTGATTGATTTATTCGTTCACAATCTATGCGAGGGATGAAAGAGTATAAATCTATTGGCTCGGGAGGTTATTTCACATAATTTATCCGAGTTGCTCTAATCTTGCGTTATATTGTGAGAGTGTCATAGCTTCACTTAAGAGGTCAACGCTCCTAAAGTTTCTTCCCTCGCTTTCACAAGTAAAATCAGGTGCCTGTGCCTTCCTGAGGTAGCTTTATTTGTGTCAATAGGGCCTCTGTTAGTTCTCGCAGTAATTCTTTTAGGCTTATTTCCCAAAGCAAATTCACCCAAATCTCGTGGATTTGGGTGAATTTGCTTCGCTACTTTGAAATTTCCTTAAGTCCTTGATAATCACATCCTCAATTTGATTCTAAATATTTGCCGTTTATTCCCTGCGTGACCTAAGGTGAGGTAACTCTTAATTTTTTCTATTTTTACTAATATTTTCTATTTTTAAGCCTTCTGCAAATACTATTTCCATGATTTCAAATAAGTTATGGCCTTCGTCATTCGCCTATCAAGTAGCGATCTGATGAAACTACATTCGCCTATTTTTAAAGGATCTTAACAATAGAAAATGTTTGGTCTGCAAAAATGAACCTTATAAATGGCTTTAATTCGTTTATGGGTTATATTTATTTAATAAACTTCCTTGAAGATCAAACATAAGTAGGAAGTGCTCTTCTTTGATACTTGTCCCGGAAGATTATTCCTTTTCCTTTCGCGGGGTAAGTTTGATAAGCATTATGCCACTAGTCTACATGCATTTATCCCCTCCACGCCTGTCATCAAGAAAATATTGTCTTGATCACCTAGTTTAAAATAATTGTAGCTAATAGTTTTGGAATTTTTTTAGGGAACTTAGTTATTATTTTCCAGCAAACTCCTTTCAAACTCCTATTGAAAGTGTCCTCGAATGCATTTGCTATGACGTTTTTTGACGTAGTATATCGATTCAAAAATTCAGCTGCTCTTATTTTTTTCGCCCGAGATCATCGAAAGTGATCGCCGCGGGCTGTTTGTTCGAGGCGTGACAGTCACTGTCAATGGCGCGTAGCTATTGCCGCTCACCTTTTATGTCTTTCTCATCTTCCTCTCTTCACCTTCCCTCCCCCTTCAGGAACTTTTTTCCAAGTTCTTGCTGCGCGCTGAAATTGTTTTGAATCGTCTTCCATTTTGTAAGTGATTCAGTTTTTCTTTTTTGCGATTCCACAGCGTTTCTCTCCCAAGGTCAAAGGAAATGAATATGCTTCCCGAAGTGCCTTTTTTTCCATGGGAAATGCTTTCGAAGACAATAGAAGTGCGAGCAGGCGGAGGTAAACTGGCGGCGATAAAAGCAGAGTCGGTGCAAAGCACCTCGTGGTACGTGAGAAAAAATGTGGTGTGATATATTGCTTTTTCATATTCCTCTGCCCGGTCAAATATGCACGATGAAACTTGCTACAGATATCTAACCAAATGTTAACGCCGTGGCAGCACTATTATGGATATATTTAATAATTTATTCTAACATGTGAAGTTTGCGCTCCTCATAATCCATTGCTGTTCTAAACTAATGCACCAATAGCAATTCGAGCGTTGCATTTTTTCCTTGACGGATTTTCACCCTGTAATGCATCTTTGCGTCGTTTCCTTTTAGGAGTAGGCAGTGTCAAAACAGCTTTATATCTGAGCCTTTCCATTTTTTTCTAATTTCCTCCATACTACTCTGTTCTTACGAATTTCTTTCCTTTCTTCCATATTCATTCATTGTTTCATACATGCTCTTCAGTTACTGAGAAACCTAATATTCCTTATTTTCTGAGTCCGTTCAACCACTTTAAGACTTTTTCAGTATACCACTTCCTCACAAATAATGCTCTCGTATATCTCTTTGGTGAATCTACTCTCACCCATTCTCTTAAGCCAGACCGTAGCACACATCTTTCTTGCTTGTCAATAAGCGGTGCATCCAATCCACATTCTTACATAATCTGCTAATTTCCAACTATTTTTTTTTCTCAATAGCACTCCTCAACCCCTACTGGTATTATTCAACATGCCTATCCTGCCTCACCCCAGTTTCGCTTTTATGCAATATATGTGCAATTGGGGACGGGTAGGTAGGTACACTTTCATTCAATGTAACATTATCTTCATTAAACAAACATGCATTTTTATATACCTGCTCCACATATCTGCCATCAACAACCCTTCATCAGGCCAGCATTTGCTTGCTATTTTATCTCTCTCCATCCGTACTACAATATTTTTCAACAATTCTGCCAAGATAGAAAAAATCACTTACTCGCTCCATTTTATCATCCTTTTCACTCACCACTCACTATGAAATCAATCTTCCCGTTCTCCTTAAATAATAATTAGCTTGTAAATTTCATATTCGGTTAATTGTTTGGTATCCTTTTAATTTTATGGTATTCTCTTAATTTTCTGATAGAATGCCTTGTTCAAATATTTGTTTAATCATAACTCCGTTGTGAGAACTTGAATTCCGTCTTTACAATTACACACTTTTACTTACGGGTATTAATTATTAATGTTATAAAATTTTTCCTTTTCTATATTTTGTTAATGATTGTGTTGATAAATGTTATATTTGTCTATACATGATTGGAACAAAATTTTAATCATTACGTGTGTATTGTGTACTTTGTAATTTATTCCCCGAGCAACAAGTCATATTTATTCTTGTTCTTATTTTAACCACATGAATTGGATTGAATGAATCTTACTTATGGCTTAACCCCTTATCCATACGCTTTTTGATCTCGCCATCATTCGTGCTATCACTCCTGCCATCTTTTTCAAACATTCTCCAAAGATTATATAAAATAATCCACTTGTTCATGATCTCTCTGTCTTTTTGTATGTTTTGGCTTTCGATGTTGTATAGACTTTCATATTCTCTCAGACTTTAGTTTAATAGCCGTACTATTAATATGCGATGCCTGAATAATCCGAAATGTTGGGCCATATATTTCCAATTTGCGGTCCCTCCGAAGATGTAAACTTTTGAAAACATTTGATTGTAAGTTGAGGCAAGGAACGTATGTATACCCGTTATAAGGTAAATTACGATGCTTACGAAGTTTCATTTGTTGAAAATGTTGAATTCGGTAATTTTCTTCCCCTATAGACGATATCGTTGATATTCGGTTTTGATTCCTTCAAGCGCTTTACAGGCTAGTGTTACGTTCGTGTGTCTCAAGCTCGCTTCCTTCATCTAAATCTCTGCGGAGACCTACTTCATTCTTTCAAGTAAAAAAGATTTAATAATATTTTTTTAAAGACTGCTTACTTTTGTAATATTATACTTCGATTTGATATATTCGAATTGATGTATAGTATATATTAGTATATTATGGTATTGATTATTAAGTCCATTTTGTGCTGAACACATATGGAATGATTAGGATTTTTTTCCTTTTCGCAATGGACTCCCTAACAATTCACCATCACAACAGCAGAAAATATTTGGCATTACTATTCCTATTCCTCAAACTCTAGACTAATATTTACCTAATTTTCTCCAAGTTTTGCGTTCAAATAAAAATTTCCCTTAATGGCTGATGTCTTAATACCTCACCCTAAACGTCCACTGTTTCAGCTTGCAGAGTAGTATGAAATGGTAACTGCGGAAGGCACGTGAATGGCTAGTAAGGCATTAATTCCGTAGTGAATTGGAGGGAAATCTTGAGAAGACATTTTTTACTGCTTTCCAAAGTATCAGGTAGGTTTCATAGCCCACCGGTTGTGTAATCAATCTGTCAGTACGTATAATCGAAGATTATAGCAGTATGACTTCACGCGTATTCTCTTCAATGGCCGCTGTTTTCAATTTCTGCCATCTCGTGCCCACCTCTTGATAATCCTTCGACAAGGTCAATGATCCGTTTCAATTCCTCCAGGTACTCTAGTTTCCAAGTGGAGTCCTGCATTTTATATTTTAATACAGTATCAGCACCTCCCCAACAATATTTGTTGTCTCTTTCGTTTTTCTTTCTTGCCATCCGTCTTTCCTCCCTCACCCTGTCTTTCACTTGCTTAGCTTATTCCCTTAAAATTCTGCAAAAATATAAAAAATAATCTTAATTTTATACCCTTATTAATTGCCGTATTTGTTTATTCTTGAGATAATATCATCGAAACATAAGTTTATCTCTTGTCATTTAGTGTGTATACTCTGTCCTATTCCAATATTCCGAACGACTTTTTCACTAAAAGCACGTCGTGTTTCCGTCCGAAACAACACTTCCGCCGATTCCTAACGAAAGGCGACAAATGGTCAAACATTTTATGTCCCGAAGTACGATAACAGTAATTCACTTTTGATCTTCCCACGACTTGGGAAGTGATCTTCTCAAAGCACAAGAGTAGAGACTGATAATTATCAGAAAAACGTCACCAACGGCAATATCATGTAGCAACCTCGTCTCGCATGTTTAGAGTAGTATTTTATGCTTTTTGTTATTTTTTGCATGTAAAGCTACTGGAAGAACGCCCTTCTCTCGCTTGAATTTAACAACCTCTCCGTTTGAGTAACGTATAATTTTGACTGTGCATGGCTGGCGGGGAAACCCCCTGTCACACACCCTTAGTGGTGGCTTGCAGGGTACCATGTAAATGTGAATAGATCCCAAGTCCCTGGCGTATCTATATGAGCAGCACGCTAGCAACCACACCATTGTGTTTAAATGAAGATTAAAACTAGTTTGAAATAAAATTAGGATT
>LYUA01000504.1:310677-322739 GCA_002093875.1 Calopteryx splendens | reverse complement strand
TTTCTACACTGTGACGCATTCATATTTTTAATGCTACAAGTGTCTGAAAAATTACCATTGGTGTGCAGGGGATAGTGGAAGCACGAGATTCAGAAAACATTTTGTGAGGATTGGGGAGGCACGGGATTTTACAGAAGTGAAAAGTGAAATGTGGGAAAAACAATAGCCACCAACTTCCATCTCCATTTCGAAAGAGATGGAGAGTCCAAGCCTGGTTCTGATAATGGGAGATGAAGAGCTACGTGGTGTAGGCTAACCTTTCTCACTGCGTGACAACGCGTCTCCTTCACGATGTTCCTGCGACAGGAAAACTGAAATGACTGGACCGAGGTGGGGGAAGGAGCAGAAGAAATCCGAGTCTTATATTTGTGTTTAGATTTCCAAGCAACCCCATTTTAGGCTTTGTATTGGGATTGTCCCAAAGAATTACTTTCCCTTTGGTTTAAATCTGAGGAGGCCTTGCTTGAGAAGACGAAAAAAGAAAACGCAAAATCTCAATAGCTCTCGACACCGCCACGGATGGAACTATCATTATTATGAATCTGAAGTCAATACGAGCACAAATATTCCTTACACGTCTTCCTGAATTTACTAAGCCATGAGTAATTACATGACCCCTGCAAATTATCGAAAATCATGCCACGATAAGCTTCTTTAATTTACTCATCCAAAACCATAGCCCATGCGACCTTTAGGCTATATTTTACTTGGAGGCTGTTTAACTAAAGTGAATAATCGCTGTTTCGGGATTCTATTGATATTCGGTAATTCTATTAGGAGGCACAGGATGTTGTCTCTTACCGGAGGTGAGAGTGTCGAAGCAGAAGGGGAAATTAGAAGCGGGATCCCTCTTAGTTCCAGACGACCGGGTTAGGAGGAAGTGAGGATGGGGAAGAAGGATACAAGCATGACCTGCAAAGGAGTTGGAAATGAGATGGAATCTCAACACAACCCTCCTCAAAATTACGAATTCTTTCCCTCCTCCCATTCTGCTGTCCATCCTTTTCTCAAAGACCTGTCCACTTCCCTTTTTCCATCAACACCTGCCGTTATTTTGACACCCAGGGTCGCCCCAAAGAAATACTTCGCTTTCCGGTGATCTGTCCCCTCCCTAATTGCCGACCACCCACGCACACTCCTCCTCCCGAGTGCATCTGAAATATATTAATAGCAACGACATCGAAAATGTTAAAACTCCTTGTGAATTTAGCATAATGTATATATCTGGTTTTCCACGCCTTTGCACAATACTGTTAAATACCACATGTACAGCTTAATCATTTTGGTATTTTCGTAATATTAATATCTATCAAAAGACCGTGAAGAAAACGTTTAGGTAAGATTCTCCGAGTTTTGCAGGAATGGGTTTTTCACTATTTACTTCTTATATTTCAACTCTTCAGCATTATTCAGCATATAGCTGTTGATATTTTATACTGTATTTAGGATTGCTGTTGTTCAAATATTCATATTTCAGTGATTTTTGGATTCAAGTTAGTGAAAAAGTGTTTGGAGTGAACGCAATTTAATTGGAATATCACGTCTTTAAAACATTACCTCCTTGATGTGCCGGCCACATAGATTTACGACAATTGCAATTACCATACTTACGCTTATGAATGAGATACATTCGTTCTTTGGTCTGCTGATTCGAAAAATTCTTTGTGTCGCAGTTTAGTTTCTGTTTGGCGAAGCCAGCATGAGGAGGAATAGTGAATATAAGAAAGTGTCAACTTGCTAATGTGCTTTTATTTATTTATTTTTGAAAAAATTAAGAGCGGAATGATTTCATTGCAATAATATTGTTGGGATAACCTTGTAAATTAAGTGCAACCAAATTGAATCGGGTACTCAAAATAAAATAAATAAATAAAAGTCACTCATCACGTCATAGGAATATAAAAAAAACCTAATCCTACAGTAGTAGGCCTGCCTTTGTGGTAACTCTCCATATAGGAGAGGAATGAAATGTAAACACTTGTTGATTTTCAAGTAAACACTATGCGTTACGTGGAAATAACGAAGTGTTTAAATTTAATTCCTCTCCAATATGATCATAAAAGCTATTCTTGAAATACGAAATTTAAATTAGTATTAAGTGATTCTGTATTTTGGTAGAGCACAGGGTAAAGATACGTCTTAGTGATTTAAGTAAGATTTCGTCTCTGCATTACGTGGAAATATATATTTTAAAAATATAAATATTACTTGTGCGAAAAATGCAATGCTGGGATTAGGTTAATTGGACGTTTGACATACACGGTTTTAAAGCCCACGGTCTTACTTGATTTCCAGTTTTGGTAGGAATTTCTAACGAAATTCAGCGACTTTCATTGGGATACGAGAAAACTAGACACTACTAAATTATATTCCCCGCCAGTTTCTCCAAGGGAAACGCTTTGAGGTTTAATTTTTGATCAACAGATGGCGATCAAGTGGAGTTCAACTGAGTAAACAGCTGGGTGTCGTTATGTGATTCCATTGATGGTACCTAAACCAGTTCTGTAGATGGCGTCGGAATACAAACCTCGAATGCCGTGTAGAACATCAAGGCATCAACACCAGTGGGGTGGTACGGAGGCAAGTGAGAACCAGGTTGTTCGTGCACTGACTCCCTTACGAGTCTGTGGCATATCTTCTTACCTACAATTGAATGCCGAAAATTCGCGAAGTTGGGAACCTGCGAAATAAGTTCCCATCTCAAGCAATTGTACCCGGTCATTGAGGTAGAAATAAACTTTTTACGTTATTCTTCCACGAATCTAGTTGCTATTTAAAAAAAATTGTGTATCACCAACCAAAAATACAATGTTTCGCTTGAGAATGCACGCAATTCAGATGAGAGCTAAGTTCTTGCGTAATAACTAGTAGGTACTTTGAAAAATGTTCCCATTTTGTTTGGAAAATGTTCGTCGCAATAGAAAAATTAGACATTTTAATTGATACCTCTCCTCAATAAATTCTTCACAGATTACCACTTACAATTGGTTAAAATGTGAATATAAGTGCGAACACTAAGGATCTTTAACATTTACTTTGCGTTATACTTCTTCGGAGAATTACTTATTTCTATCATTCGTAAATATGAACTACGGGAAGTAATTGAACGTGAGTTCACTGTACCTGTATTGTATTGTGAACTTGAAAACTAATTCGTTCATATCCACATCCGTTGGTATTTTTGGAATGGAAAACTCAAATATTAAATATCTCCCTTGTTTTTAAAACAGGCTTTAATTGATTTCGTAGCGCATGCTCAATTTAGGATTTAAAAAAAGTTATTAACTAATTTTGGTGGAACAGTGGAATTGAGCCCTATCACCCTTGAGATATAGAAATATTAGATAATTGCAACATAATTTTGTGGCTATGTTTCATATCCATTTCCTAAATTGATTTGAAGCTGTTTCCAATCCATTTCCATTGAAAATTATTAGCATTAAAGACCAAAATTTATGTTACATGCAAGCTATTTTGCTTATGTTTAGTGGTTCACACAGAAAGTGAAGTGATTAGGGTGATACTCTTTGTTCACAACAAAAATCTGCTATAAAATGCCTCATGAATGAAAAAAATATTTATAATGATACTTCAGAAATCAGCGTGAATTAGCAGTTGGACTGAAGTGATGTAATTTCTTAAGTCCCACAAACGCATGAACTTAAATAAATTGCATCTAATCCTACTCTACATTAAAAGTAGGTGTCAAGGCAATGGATAATTTAATAGTAATTCTTCATTATGTAACTTAGAACACAGTTGGAGTTGGTTTGTTTTCCAAGCGGTTTCAATAGTGTTGTCTAATATTTTTCGTTCTTGCAAATGCGTATTTTGTTTTATATATTTTATTAATCGGTATTACAACATAATTATTTGTAATGTGGGGTTAGATTTATTTACTCGTCGGCATTAAACTCATGCGATTTGTATTTGTCGAAGACATCTGGCAATGTTGATCTGGTGCCTCGAATTCCAGGTTTTCTGATAAATTTGTGACACACTCCGTAATTTTACAAGTTTTTAACGATTTGGACGGATTTCCTCCGCTCCTAAATTCATAAAATAATTTTTTCTGTGCTGCAACTCTACTTATGGAGGCGTAATCAATGCGAAATAATTATTCCTAAATTTTTCATCCAAATAATATTTTCCTATTGTACGTTTGTCGGAATAAGTTTCTGTAATGGTTCCCCACAAATATTTAGAACGAATATTATGCATAGGAATCGCCGATTTGTCATTGTAAATATTTTCTGCGAATATTTGAAGCCGGTATTATCTTACATTAAAGACGTTTTATTCATCTCATATTTAAATTACAAATCTATAAAAGGTGTTAGAAACTACTGGATGTTTTTTATTTAAATTTGGTTATCATTATTTGTTTCTATCCTATCAGCTTTGGCAATAAATAATATATGGGTGGCAATGTACCACGGGTAATTAAAATTCATATCCGGGTGACATCTTGTGTCCATGCCAGTTTAAAAACTAAATTGCTATATAATTCTAAAAAAAATTAATCCATACTACTGATATGAAAAAGTTGAGCAAACTAAAAAAACTAAAGTAAGCAAAAGTGTTCACTTAAAATGAAATTTCAATGAATAAATGACTAAGACAAATATTTGTTTTCTGAATGAGACGAGCTATCATCCACGCACCGTAGTCGTGATTCCCTTTACCTTGAAACTACTCTTTGAAAGTCGTTTGCCCTTGAAAGTTTTAGAAAAGTTGTGGTTCTACGTGAAATTGACGCCAAAGAGGGATGGGCGGGGCTGAAATTGGCGTGGAGGCCCCATCCTAGAGTGTTTCAGAGGGTAATTGTTTTGTCGTGCCCTTGGTGCTCATTAATAATGTAAATCCAGTGATAATTATTGTTTAAGGCGCTTTTCCGGCTGGAGACACTTGACTCCTTTAATAAACTCTGGAAAAATCATTACTCGGTGACCATCCATAACTGAAACGGAATTCGAAACCACGACCATCAGTTCAGTCGATGGACGCGTATACTTGGGGACCAACCGATCCGGTGCTTATATTAACCCTTCATTTCTTCGTCCCCGAATTATTCGCTCTGATGTAAATTATTCTTGAAAAATATATCGAATGTTCTCCTACCCTCGTTGTTTCCCAACCGGTTCGGTACAATTTCTTAAAGTAGTGTGTTCATACACTAAACAATTTCGCAACTGTCACTTTCCGCAAAGTGTTAATTCATTTAGTAAAGACCATTAAAAAGAGTAAACTATTTTTTTGGAGATGATCAGCGTGGATTTAGAAGAGGAAAATGAACTAGTCATATTATATTAGCTATGCAGCTGGGACAGGGGAGATACTTGTAGTTGAAGGGGTAAGCGTACCTAACTTTTATTGATTTGGAGAAAGCTTTTGATATGGTTAATTGGAAACTAATATTCAAAACACTGAAATGCGTAGACATAGATTGGAGAAGCAGAAGACTGGTTCTTAAAATATACCAAAGCCAAACTGCAAATGTCGAAATTAATCGAGCTGAGATTAAAGCAAAAATATCTAAAGGAGTAAGGCAAGGGTGTCCCACACCTCCCTGTATATTTAATTTGTTCATTGGAGGAAGTATACTCACCATAAAGCAAGTGACAAAAGGTGTTAAATTTAATGGAAAAATAATCCATTGTATTAGATATGCTTTTGGAATTGTATTAGAAACATATTCAGAAAAGGAAACAAACAGAATGTTGGAAGCTTTATCTGAGCCGTTGAGGGAATGGGATTGGAGTATATATTGGGAATGCAAAAATGATGATAATAGAAAAAAAGTAAAAATATACAGAAGCAAACATCAAGTTAGCTACCATAAAAATGAACAGCTTATACAATTTTTTTATAGGACATCTCTCATGATAACAGATACATCTCACAAGTATAAAAATGAATTGCACTGGTAAAGCAGGCATTTCAAGGAAAGATATATCTTCTGATAAGCAAACATATAGATTTAGCAATGAGAAAGACATTTGCTCGAGTCATTTCTTTGAACACCTTACTATATGGAAGTGAGTTCTAGACGTGAAGGAAGTAAAGGAAGCCCGTCTGGAAGCAGCAGACGTGTGGATATGGTGTAGGATGTTGAAAATAATTTATATTGAAAGGCAACCAACCGTGAAGTTTTGAAAAAAGTAAATGAAAACATGCGACTCATAAGAGTAATAGAGAAAAAGAAAATTTCATTTGAGGAATATATAATGAGATAACAAAATGATAGGTGTAATTTTTATGAGGATATGTGCAAGGAAATAAAGGAAGCGGACGACGATTTTTACAGGTAAATAATTTGTTTTCTTCTATCAAATTTTTTGTTTCAAATGCAAATTTTCCGAATTAGACAAATATTAAGAATCCTAACAATCTCAATTTTCACAAGGTTTTAAAAGTTCTTCTGGTGACTTCACCACGTACAAAATCCACCGATTATATTAAGGAATTTATTCCTTGATGACATCCACACAAGGATGGAGTTAGACAAATTCTGCAAAATGAAGATAATCGCGGTAAACAGAAACTACCGGTTGCAGAAAAAAGTTGCTTTGTCTTTAGTTGATGAATGAACGAGTAATTAATTCTCTTTTCATAGCAGCCGATTAATGAAAATGGTTACATTTTGGCGCGTTTGATACACTTTCTATGCACAAGAACGCAAATGAGGGATTCTCAATGACCGATTGAGGTTTCCTCAGACATTCCTTTTGATGATCCGATTTCCACCTTGAATTTTAGGTTGGTCTTTGTCTATGGTCGTTATATGCAAAATCCACCGATTATATTATTCAATCGGCAATGGCATTGCTAGATCAAGATTTCTTGATTGTACCTACAAACTTGCAGGCTCAAAGCCATTAAAACGCGTCGCAAAAAGAAAGCTGAACTAAAGCGTAATGGTTAGAGCGTCGGGCTTTTGACCATTAGGTCCCAGGCACAAATCCAGGTGATTCCCCCTCCGGACACTCTCAATTAAAACAAAACTGAAGGTTTTTAAAGAACACGGAACTGGTCCCTAACTCTGATAATGTAATGAAAGCACCTAGGACGCAGTGAGGTTTACCGTAGCTGTACACTCAACCGATCAAAGAGCAATATTTCATTGGCAGTGATTCGAGTGACGGTTTGGAAAAAAATAGCCGACTATTTGAGAATCCATTTAAGTATAAATGACATTTTCCTACATCGTGAATGGTAAAATTGATTTAAAATAGAGTAGTAAAATGAAGGAGGATTAGTTACCGAGTTAAAGAAACACTTTGTAAGTTATCCCATAAAAAACTTGACTACGTCAGAGTAGAACTAATTTCTTCCCTAAAGTTAAATTTCACTTGTGGGACATATAATGACACAATAGAATGATAAGTAATTTTGGAAGGAAAAATGTTAGGAAATAAAGGAAGAGATACTTAGATAAAAATCGACGGAAGGATGGATGTACACAAATTGTGCAAAAGGAAGAGAATGACAGTAAACAGGAAGACCCGGCTGCAAAGAAAGAGCTGCTGCTGCAAAGCCTTTAATTGATGAATTAATTAATGAAATCAAAACAGCTGGTGATGAAAATGACATATTTTGGGGTGTTTGATACACTTGTTAACTCAAAAACACAAATGAGGAATTATCAATGATCAATTGAGGTTTCTAAAAAAAATCCTTTGATGAAGCACGAGAACCATAAAATAGTTCAGTAGCGCTTGGAACTTAAAATAGTTGATCTTCGGTCGTATGTATGCGTTTGGAGTGGCTCTTAGGTATTTGATTGGTTTTTCTCCTTCAGATGCCACCTGAATACAATGCACAGCGTGCACCAAGGGGCATTGGGGAAACATTTTTGATGCAGTGATGCCTTATCGAACACTTAAGAAAATATTTTCCGGTGAAATATGGGGAAAAAACTATGGCGTTTATTGAAATCTGCAAGAGAACCGAACCGGGATTGCGAAGAGTACGAATCAACCAGAATCACTAGGCGCGTCTCCGTACTCCCGGTTGCCGCCGCGCTGAGCAGGACTCCGCCGCGCTATCGAATTTTATTTACGGCTTCCTGAAAAGTCGCGATTTTTCTCTTCGGATTCACTCTCTGAAGACTCCAGCTAATGACGCGGCAGCTAAAAAATTTACTACATTATGCATCAATTTGAGGGAAAACAGCGAGCGCCTTTTTGTTACATAAAAAATGTACAATCGAAGATGTAATAGCAGTATAAAATCAAATTAAAATAAAAAGAGCAAGTGTATTAGATGGCATCAGTTTTAATTCCATTAAAGTCTTCTAGCGTAATCAACATTAGTATGAATTTGAAGATTTTTAGAAAAATTGGGAACGGCCGTTTTTTTGTAAATTTTGGTCAACTTGAGGCAATTAAAATTTTTTTTTATGGGAAAGATCTAGGATAAATTATATATTCCAAGTTTTTTTGCTGTCGACCACACACTGTTGTTGAACATTGAATTTTGACCAATAACCGCAACAATTAACCTTTTACAAGATAAATTATATATATTATCAGATGGAACATTTATTGAGAGTGACCATGCGAAGTTTACAATACACATTCTAATATATTATGATTTTGTAAGAAATTTGAAAAAAAAACTTTTGGCGTCGCGCATTCAGCTTTTTTCCAAACTTGTATGGTTTCAAAGGATTTGATTTTTCCAGGTTTGTAGACAATTTTTATTCTATTTTCATCTATGAGTAGAAAACAGTAATGACTTATAATAGGTTTAAATCTTGTCGTATCAAACAGTTACAGATGTTGGTTATTTATGAAACCAAAGAACATCGCTTACTTCAATGGAAATTTTGAATAGGCATAGATTAGGTGAATGAAATCGGTTTAAAGGTTTATTAATTTATTAGAACAATACAGTTGACGTGTTACATAGTTGTACATTGATATTATGCCCATATACCTAAGTTTTTCGTCAGGTCCTTCAGGTGTTTCCTTGGGCATACAATACTATGTGCTTAATTTTTAGCCCTATCATTTAATCATGTGCCTGTAATAGAAATCAGGTTGACAAAAACAAATGGACAATAATGATGAATAAATGGTTAATGAGTAATTTTTAGATGCATTTTCAAATATTCTTTTTTGACTTACGTTGATGCTTCGTCGTAAGTAAGCCATGAAGTATAAAAATTATGATTGTACAAAACCTAAAAGCACCTTTATATTCGTTCATGTACTGAAATGAATGGCACCGTTTACTATTCCATCCGATAACCGGCTGATGGCTCATCGTCCACCGTTCAGTCTCTGGCTATCAATTGCTCATGAGCGACATGAACTCGCGAAACCACTTCGCGATCGGCTGAGATACTTCATGATCCCATCGGTCTCTCATCAGCGTTGGGGCTGTCGCGTTACCGAAGGAGCCCTTCTTCCAGCCTTCCTCCGGCTCCGAATGGGACAGTCAATTGCCGAATCGGATGGGGTTGAAATTTCCCCCGCCGCCCCTGATGCCCTCTTCGCATGATGTGCCTTTGGTCAGATCTCGACTGGGAGCCGAGAGCACCCTGAAGTTGATCTCGGAGTTGTTTAGGGTCCCCAGGAGGTAAGCGGAGAATCGGCTGGCCATCATCCACACCCTGTCGTCGTCGTCCACCTGTAATTGAATATTAGACGTGCGTTTGATAATGCATTTGTGATCATTGTGACCTGGGAGGATTCTCTATAAATATGATTTATTAAGTTCTTCACAGAACTTAATAAATCATATTTATAGAGAATCCTCCTCCTCGAGTGCTCGATTGCGGGTGGGATATGACCACTGAATTTATCGTCCATCGTTCGAGCGTCACGAAAGACTCAGTTTTTTTTATTCAAGTGCATGAGTGTTCACTAGAAATGTGAGTTAATCTCGGAAGCAGTTCTTAAAGAACAAGAACGACTAAACTGACTACTACCAGATTACTTACTGAATACATACCTATTGCGGACATTTATCCGCTAACTCTTTGTGGAGCATAAACGGGTACTCGGATTTGCTTGTAAGTTCACAAGTTTTTTTAAGATAGGAAATAGAAATTTTTTTACCTTTTCACATCAGTTTATTATTATTGATGTAGATAATATAGTTCAGCAAATTTTGGTATGTAAACCAGTAAGATTTTGGTACCTATATTGCCATTGAGTGTAGTTATTAGTCTTTCTTAAAACACGTGGAATACCATTCTGAAAAATACACATTCCACGATGTAAGTTCCAGAAATAAAGTAAATAAAAAGTGTTTCATTCTTATTCTTAGGTACGGAAGAAAACGCTACTTCAGCATTCATGGATGTGAAACATATTTTCATATATCGAGCTTCCTTATATTTCTGATGGACATTTTTTGGGAAAGCTTACTATTTGAGTTTATGTGTTAATCAAAACAGTAATCAACCAGAAGGTCAGTCTGGTAGGCGAGGGTAGAGCTCACCCAGTACTGAGTCCAACGGCGTGTGAAATTCACACGTCAAGGTAGGGGGGGCCACATCCTTTCTCTGTACCACCTGTGATTTACCAGGATGACATGGTACCCGGAAAATAGCTGGTAGGTACACAGCTTGGGTGAAGCTGAAGGTGCCAAGACGCGACACCCGGAATTGAACCCGGGTCCTCCGGTCAGTAGCCCAGCGTTCCGACCACTGGACTGCAACTTATGTGTAAGTAAGGGTGAAAATTCATTTTCCCTTTCCGCAACTGCATATTTAGTTTTTTTGCTAAATTTATCGACGTCACTTGAATAAACATATAATTTATTCCTGCATCTAACGTTTTTCGTTCGAAGCGGAATAAAAAAATATACGCTTAAAGAGGTGAATGCCTCCCATTGAATAATCAACACTTATAATTCTGGAAACTGAAGATTTACCATATTTTGTGTTTACAGAAATAATTTTAACGGTCTTAGACGCATAAAATTTCTTATACTATGAACATACTATGTATTCCAACTGAATTTATAATTTGAATAGTGATTTTCTTTACGCCGGCGGTCACGGGTATGCATTTTAGATTTGAACTTATATCCTTATGATTGCGCACCTATATTTTATGTGAATTTCATATGTCTTTCTCGCTATAGCACAAATGAAAACCAAAAAAATGTCTTTGAGGTCAGAAGAGCTTTCTCTTCTTGTCACTTCAATACTACCAGCAAAATCGGAACGCTTTTGTGGAAAACGTAGCTCATTGTAAAGTTTTCTACTTCGATTTTTTTCCCTCGAGATTTCATTTCGGACCCAAGATGGGTGATCGAGTTTTTTTTTCCTTTTCTAAAGTGTGTTGCTGAGTCACATTTCTTTCCGCTTCGGATGCGCGCCTTACATGCGTTAGAAGAAGAGCCAGTTTCTCGCGGAGCGGTAGATAACAAGTATTCATGGCCAAAGCCGAGCAGTTGTCTGCAGAGGCTTTCGCGAGCATCAGGTAATTCTCCGGCGAATTTTGTGGGGAAAACCGGCGTTGGTTATAACCCCCCTCGGCTACAGTTTTCCGCTCCCACAAGTAGTTGCGCACCGCTGAGCAAGCCATTTTCCAAAACGATTTGCCTCCTCTCGTCCGTCTTCCTTCTTCATTTTCACATTGTTCGAATAAATTATTCCCGCAATCTACTGCTTGTATTCTTGCATCATCAATTTACAGACGAGGCACATCCGATGTGCATAAATATAGTGCTAATAAAGCTACTAAGTGCTTTATAAGTTTAAAAATTCATTTTTAGGGGAAAAACCCTGAGTAGCAAAACTTTTTTTCCAATAATTTCCACATAAGGTTAGAATAACTTTTAAACTAACTATAATTTTGGTAACTTTATCAAATAAGTTCTAATTTAATTAGTAAAAAATAAAATGTTCTCCGAATCACGAGTAGCAGACATCACTCCTCAAAGTTATGTGTTGGTTTGGCGTGGTGATGAACTGGATTGAGAATACAAAATCCTTGGAGTAAAATAGATAATTGAGAGAAATACCTAAGACATAATTGTGTAATATTGGGTAAGAGAGGGAGGAAAAGATTAGGCATGTTAGATGGAATGAAGGGAGGCAG